>PVIJ01009849.1:0-64092 GCA_004024925.1 Scalopus aquaticus | reverse complement strand
CCACTCATGCACTGCCCATCAAACAAGAAGCCACCTCACCACTGGGCATCAAGGTTTAACCCTCAAGGCATGGGGCACCTGACTCTGGCCCCCCAGGAGGGGGGCTATTTGGACTTTTGGGACACCCATCGAGGAGACCCTAAGCCAAGAAGACGAAAGAGCCTGAAGACCTTCAGTCTGACCCCCGCCACCTTCCGGGGCATTTGGCACTGGAGGGTGAGTGCCATCTCCTGTGTGGGCCCATGTTCACCCCCCCACCCCTGTCCCTCCTGCAACCCGCTCCCTGGCTCTGAGGTGAGGCTGCCCACTCCCCCACCCTCCCCGGGATGCTCCAGCAGGCCTTCCTCACCACCCTGTTTCACTCAGTCATTGGCAAGTATTTATTTTTACCCCTATCACATGCCATGAACTGTGTCAAGTATTTGGGGTACAAATGTGAGGAAGGCATGGGGGTTAAACATTTCAGTGAAATCTTTGCTCATTCCACCAGCTGGGACCCCTGAAACTCCCAGCATAGTCATGGGGAAGTTCTTCAATGAACCCCTAAGGCAGGTTATAGGACACTCCTCACCCCCACTCTCCTGCAGGGCTAGTGCAAAAGCAGTTTCCACAGGGCCCTCAGTCAAGGTTCCCTGTGTAATTTCTCTAACAGAGATGGGGCCCTGGAGAAAGGACTTGGGGTCACCACCTCTTGGCCCCAGGTTCTGGGGAGCCCCACCCGCGAATGGATTGGAAAAGCAGAACTTTCTGGAAACAGTGCTTCAGCCCAGGGCCCCTCTCCTGATAGAGAGTAGGAACAGATCCCCCCGTCACACCCACTTCGCCCTTTGAATGCCAGAGAGCATCTTTCTACCTGGAGGTTCACCTCTGGAAATCTGGGTGTCTATCTGATCCATACACACTCCCTGATGCTGGCCTCCATGCCAGGCAGACAGTCCCAGAACAAGCACGGACAGACAGACTGGCACACACACCTGTGCCCACGTGTTTCTCTGTGTCTGTGCACATGTGGCATGTTGCCCAGAGACCAGCTCAGGCCCAGAGGCTAACGAGCCTTGGTCTCTGCGTCCATGTGTGTCCAGTGCCCTTGTCGGGACCGAGTGCCCGTATGTGCAGCTGCGCCTGTGTGCTTGTACCTGAGCATCTTCCTCACACGTAGGCGTGAATGAGCAGGTGGTGTGTATCTCTTGTGTGCACGTGCACACAGACCAAGTGATGGGTGTGACCCCTCGTGTCTGTGGGAGGAGGGCTGTGTGTGTGCTGTGCAGGTGTCCGTGTGCACCTGTGCCGTCCAGCGGGCGTCTCGTGCGGGGGCCTTGTCTGTGGGCATGTCGGTGCGAGCGTGTGTCCGCATCTGACGGTCTCCAGCCGCAGCGGCAAGAATGGGAGAGCAGAGGTCTCCCCAAGGCCCTCCTTTCCTTGGACGGCTCCCTCTGATAGAGACTCCTTCTCTTCGCCCCTAGTTTGCAGGCCCCGCACCCACCCTCCAGGCCTCTGTCCCCTGTTGCTGTGCCTCCTCCCCGTGCTGCCCTCCAAGTCCTGGCTGCCCGGACATGGCCGTCCTGCATGTGTGTCCCGCTGTCCTCCTGCCCCGCCCTGAGGACCCGCCTCTGAGACCCGAATCTCGTTTTCACTGCTTTCCCTCCCTGGCCCCTGCCCTCCACCCCCACCCCTTGGTCCCTTTTCTCCTTCTCTCTCTCGTTTCAGAAAAGAAGCCAGCTCTGCAGCCCCCTCGGGGACGCCCCCACCAGCTCAAATTCCGAGTGCAGAAAAGAAACCGGACCCCCCAGTGAGGCCTGCCAGGCCTCCGGACCCTTGTTACTCAGGAACCTCACCTTGGACAGAATGGGATGGGGGCTTCGGTGCCCATCCAGCCCACGTCCGCTCTGCCATTCCGGCCTCCCTCCTTCTGGCCGGACAGAACTGGTGCTCTCCTCCTGCCCTGTCCCCCCTCGTGTGGACAGGCGACTTTCCCTACCCTCACCCCCTCCCGTTTTGATGGTGTCTGTGACATTTCCTGTTGTGAAGTAAAAGAGGGACCCCTGTGTCCTGCTTCTTTCTCTTGCAGTCTGCTTGTCCGTGTGTCTGTTTTTCTACTTGTCCGTCTGTCCAGTAAGCAGGTAATGGTAGAGGGTGCCCATGCTGGTCAGTTCCGGACCCCAACCCACCCTGCCTCCCACTTTACTTTCTCTCCCCACAGTTGGGTCCTACTCAACTGGCTCCACTTCATGCAGTGCCCCGGACCCCTGTCGCCTTGGCCGTCCCCTCCCCCGCCCCCCAACCCCCACCTGAACCCACTCCCCGGGGCACCCGCACGTTGGCCCATATAGACCCAGGCCTGCCCTTGCTTCCCCCGCAGACAAGGATGAGTGCTCTAAGGATAACGGCGGCTGCCAGCAGGACTGCGTCAACACCTTCGGCAGCTATGAGTGTCAGTGTCGCAGCGGCTTCGTCCTCCACGACAACAAGCACGACTGCAAGGAAGGTAAGCGCTCCATTTTTAGGCTGTTAATGGTTAGTCCTTCTTCAAATCCACCTCCAGGCCTTCCTGTTTATAGAGACCTCCCTCTGCAGAGAGGTGGGGTGGGGCCGGGTTACCAGCGGAGAGCCAGCTCTGGGCCCAGCCCTGCCCCAGCTCGCCGTGTGCCCTTGAGCTGACTTCCTCCCTGCGCCTCCATCCGCTCCTGTGTAACGCGCAGGTGAAGTGCTGCCCGCTTCCAGGGGCAGCAAGCACTGTCACCTCCCTGGACACACTTCCCATCACCGGGACACCCAGAGCAGGGCCGCTGCCTCTCTGACATCAACATGGGTGTTTGAAAACAGCTCTCATGTCATCACTGATGTCGTCAATCCCTCCTGGGACAGGGTGGCTGACTGGCCAGCCCCAAGTCACTCGTTGCATCGCGATCCCTGCCTGCTTGGGACACAGAGTCCCAGCAGCACGATGCAGCCTTCTCTGCCACCAGTGTCTGTCATTCGGCCAAGTCACCTCACCTCTCTGTCCGTTTGCTCCCCAGGCGGTGATGGGAAGTGTGCCGGCTTTGCAGGCCTTGTCCGAGCAATTAGCACATTGCCTGGCAAAGGCCTCTTCTTGTCTTATTAGGTGACGGCCATAGCACAGACAGACTGCTGACCCCAACAGACAGAGTGGAAGCCTTCCGCAGGGACCCAGCAGACAGACCAGGGCCTCCAGCCCACCCCCCCAGGGCCCCCAAAGGTGGACTTCCTGACTCAAAAGCTCCCAAGTGTTTTAGCCTCTTTAGATAACATTTAGTTGTTATCTGACCTGCAGTCTCTCTCTATCTCTTTGAAAAGAGGGTTTTGCTTGAGAACCCTCAGCATCAGCATCAACAAGATGGTCAGGAGAGGGTTTAAAGTTCTTGGGAAGAAGCCTGCCTGGAGCCCTGATTCACTCTGGAAGCACTTATGGTTCCTTACTCAAGTATTAGGCTGTCACCCAGCAGTTTGCATTTTCTGAACCCTGGCAGGGGGTGCAGCGCTGTGCAGAGTTCTACAGGGGACTCAAGAAAAGAGACTTTCTTCCCCCAAAGAGTTTGCTGTCCATGAGGGGACAGAAAGGGCTGCACAGAAAATGAGAGAATGGAAGACCCCACAGAAATGGGGGAGGGTGCCCATGTGAAAGCAGATGAGTGTGGAAGCAGCTCACAGGTCAGATATGCACAGCCAAGGCCCCAGGCCCACTGAGGACAGCTGCTCCCCTGCCACCCCCCGCTGTGGCTGTGTGGCTGTCCTGTGAGTCCCTGACACTGGCACAGCCGTGCTCCTGCACCCACATCCCTTCTTTCTCCCAACCCAGCGTCGCCCTGGCTGCCCACTTCTCAGTGGGCCTTGTCAGGTTGGATGATAGTGAATAATGATGCCAGGCTTTTAAATCTGAGTGTGTGAGGCCAAGTTTTTTGGAGGCAGAGGCAGATTGCAGTGAATCGAAGAGCCTTAAGTAGTGGACACAGGCTAGCAATCTTTCTGGAAGGTTAGCTGGGAGGATGGTGGAAGCTCGAGAGGAATGGAGGACCATGGGAGAGCTGCCTTAGGACAGGCAGAGTTGAGGAAGGTTTGTAAACGACAGAGCTGGGAGAGGGAGTGAGGTAGATGGGGTGTGGTACTGGGGTGCCCAGGTTAGGAGCAGCACAGAGTTCCAGCTCACGAAAAGAAAATTCACTCCTACCAGAGAGGAGCAATACCTTCCCCAAGACAGGAAAGGGGGAAAGTGCTGGCAGGGAAGTCTGTTTGCAGCTGGGCCAGGAAGTGGAAGTTGTTTATATTTGAGGGATCTAGTTTTCTCAGGGTGGGGGGGCAGGAAGTGAGGTGGGAGAGAGTGGCTGGGATTTGAGGAGAGGGCTGAAGGTTTGGAGCTGCTGCTGAGGAGGTGAGAGTGGAGCTGGTGAAAGACAAATCCAAAGAATGTCAAGTGGTTTGGGGCCTGCACGGCTGGAGACTGTGGATGGGGTTTCTGACGGCGTCCCAGATGCACAGCTCGCTGATGAGAGTGGGCCACCACGTCCACCAGCTGGATAGGGAAGCAGGTGAAGTCCACCAGGGAGGAAACACTGGGCGAGATCAGAAGGATGGAGACCGTGAAGATCTCTATAACACCTGGGGGGATAGCAAAGGCCTGAGTACCCTGGAAGAAAGGGAGGGGGCCCTGGGGAGGGTAGTGCATTTGAAGCATCAATAAATGGTGGGTGACGGCAAAGCCGTGGGTGAGGGTCCCGCAAGTATGCCCGGAGAAAAAGGGAGATGAGAGTCAACAAAGCCAAGGAGGGCAAAGGCCAGAGAGGCTGGAGAGACCAGTGTGCCTTTCTGACATCACTTAGGATGCAGCAGGAGAAGGGTGGAGAGAACTGAGTTAGGTGCCAAAATCCTCTGTGAATGTGGGGGTTTGGCAGGAGAGCAGAGGATGACAGCGCCTCAGCGGGTGGAGGTGGCGTGGCCAGTGGCCGCAAAGAACAGGGGTCTGCACAGGGAACCTGTGATGGCCACGTCCACGGACGCCGCTAGATTTCCCCAGGTGTGGGGAGCTGAATGGAAAAGAAGTCATGTGCGCTTTCAGCCATTTTCTATGTGGGGGGCAAGAGAACGAAGAAGAGCGCAGGAGGGCAGTGATTTCTGCATAGGGGACAGGGGGGCCCCTGCTGATCTCCTGCCCCCTCACTCATTTCTGCACAGCCGGCTGTGACCACAAGGTGACATCCACCAGCGGCACCATCACCAGCCCCAACTGGCCTGACAAATATCCCAGCAAGAAGGAGTGCACCTGGGCTATCTCTAGCACTCCTGGGCACCGGGTCAAGCTGGTAAGGTGCTCACTCCCCAGCCTGGACGGGCACCCCGGCACCTCATCCATGCCACCTGGCCACCTGTTTCCTGTTATCTCCAAATCCCTGTGTCATTCAGAGGCACTGCCCAAAAGCAGGCAGGCTGCAGGCTGGGTGGACGGGCTCAGCCCGCAGGGCTCCATCCCCCGGGAACCCCAGGCCTCATCTGGACAGAGACCCTTCCCCACTATACACTGGTGCACTGCCATTGCTCCATTCCTGGGTCCTCTGTCACTGCTATACCACCCCTCCCACCCCCCATGTGTCTGAGCTGGAATCTGGAGGTTGGGTTTGGGGCCACCCCATCTGCCCCCTACACATTCCTAACTGTCCTCCCTTGGCCCTCAGACCTTCATGGAGATGGACATTGAGTCCCAGCCTGAGTGTGCCTATGACCACCTGGAGGTGTACGATGGACGTGACGTCAAGGCTCCCGTCCTCGGTCGCTTCTGTGGGAGCAAGAAGCCTGAGCCTGTCCTGGCCACAGGCAGCCGAATGTTCCTGCGCTTCTACTCGGACAATTCCGTCCAGAGGAAGGGTTTCCAGGCGGCCCACTCCACAGGTAAGGGCGCCTCGGGCCAGGGCGCTGGGCGGCTGTCACTCCTTCTGGAGGGAACTGCTGAGCTCCAGGTGGGGGTCACAAATAGGTTCAGGCACAGTCGGAACAGCTGGGGCCTGGGTAGAGACACCTGGGGCCTGGGTGCTGAGGGCCAGGCTCGGAGAGAATGTAAAAGCTGAAGGGTAAAGGAAGAAGCTTGAAGTCAGAAAGCACAGGGCAGTGGAGGGAACCCAGGGATAGGGAGGGAATCCACCAGAATCCCCAGGAAGCTTCACTGTGCAGCATTCCACCCACGTTCCAACCCACATTTGCTTGTTCACCCATCCTACACATATTTATTAAAGTGTTCCTGTATCTGAGACAACAATCTAAGTGCTGGTCACAAAAAAAATGAATGAAGTAGGCTCTTGACCCCTGAGGGGCTTACTGTGTTACTTTGTTGTTCGTTTCTCCAACATTCTCTGAGCTCTGGGCTATGGAAGAAGATTTGGAGGCCACCCAGCACTGAAGCTGGCCTGAGCCCGCCTGCCCCGCCCGCCCCAGGAACTCCCAGTCCAGGAGATAAGACCAGCACAGATAATCACGCAGGAGACAAAACATGATGAGGGGGTCATTCTGTGAGGGGAGGAGCCTAAGCGTAGCCATGACCCCAGGACAGCTCTGGTATATGCAGGCTACCTCAGGTTACTCAGCAGAGCAATGGGTGTGAGGTCTGCAGTGACATGGAAACCACATGGCTGCAGAGAAAGGCCCCGTCCCGGGAGGCCTTGAATGCCAGACCACAGATGTCAAATGGAGACTTCACAGGTTCCTTGTGGGTGTTTAGCCACCTGTTGGGGAGTCCCCAGAAGTGGGGGGTCCACAGCCTCTGTCCCTGACCCAAGCGCTGCCCCACCTTCTCCCCCCCACCCCCCAAGGGAGAGTGAGCGCCAGGTGTCCAAAAGAGGCCAGGGGCCTGGGAAGGAGGGTGGCCACGGATGACCCTGCCCTGCTTGCTTGCCCTCGCCCCTCCCAGCACGGGTCACAGGCTGGAGGCCCAGAGCTCCATCTGGCTCTCGGACCTGCTGTGTTTGGCCCTCACTGTGTTTTTTAAAAAATTAAGCCAACATTTAAAAACTCAGGAGTATTTGCATAAAATCCAGATGTACGTCTTCTCTCTGAAGAATGGAAGGTCTGGCCATGCTCGGCCCACATTCTTCCATGACAGCCATCAGCTGGAGCCAATTAGCAATGTCCTCTTCTGACAAGCGTGCCCTCCCCAGGGCCTCCATTCCAGCTGCCTTCCACCCTGGTGTGCCGGTGGGCCTCCGTGGGCATCTGTCCAGTGGTGGAGCAGCAGAGCACTTGTTCCGAGCCAAGTCCTGGGCTGGGTCCAAACCTACCCGTCACCAGCCCCGTGGCCCTCCCCCACGCCCCCCTCTAGCCAGGAGGGCTCGTTGCCATGGTGAGGCACAGTGCCTGGCTGGCAGCCGAGCTCAGGGAGCGGTGGCCGATCTTGTCATCCCCCAGAGTGTGGAGGCCAGGTGCGGGCCGAGGTGAAGACCAAGGACCTTTACTCCCACGCGCAGTTTGGTGACAACAACTACCCCGGGGGGGTGGACTGCGAGTGGGTCATCGTGGCCGAGGAGGGCTATGGCGTGGAGCTCGTGTTCCAGACCTTTGAGGTGGAGGAGGAGACAGACTGCGGCTACGACTACATGGAGCTCTTCGACGGCTATGACAGCACGGCCCCCAGGCTGGGGCGCTACTGCGGCTCAGGGGTGAGGCCCCCCCTCACGTGCCCCTCCGGCCCCAATCCAGAGACCCAGCACCAGCCCGGTGCCTTGCAGGGTGCAGAGCATGGGCGGGGTGGTAGCATGGGTGGCAGCAGGTGGCTGATCCTTTGAAGGAGCCCAGGGCCCAGCCCCGTGTGTGCCTGGTCACAGAGCCCCACCCTGCCCCAGGCTGTCCCCACCCAAGAAGCCAGGTCCTTATGTGCCTACACTGAGGCTCCTGTGGCCTCTGGGACTCATCCTGCCCTGACCGCAGCCTGCTTAGCACCAGCTCGTCTAGGCCTACAGGACAGCTGGCATCTGGGGAGGAGAATGAGTTCCCTCTGCCCCCTCATTCCCCCTCGTCCCAAGGCAGCTCACCAGGCCCGGAGTGGGGAGCAGAGTTTAGGGCAAGAGCCAGAGCCAGAGGCCCCAGTCAACCCTGATAACCAGGCATTCTGGCTGAGTCATAAAACGCCCCTCTTCCGCTGCAGTTTCCCCTCTCGGTGAGCGGCCAGCTTGTCCCAAAGCTGCTGCTACTGCTGTCCAAGCAGACACGGGGCAGTGCTTCTTGGTCCTTAAAAAGGCACTTTCAAAAGCAGCAAGCAAAAGTTTGCTGGATATAATTTTAACCAAGGCCACAGAAAACCACAAAGGTGGAATTATTTTCCTCCCAGTCAGAACTTGTGGCTTCCTTTTTCTTCTTTTTAGTCTTTCCCTCCTTCAGAGAATGCCCTCTCCCCTTCTCCATTACACTCACACACTCACTTCTGCACATGCACCCACACTCAGACCACCCTCCTCTACCACCTCCGTGGGCCTCCCCGCACATAGCTACGCTCCAGGGCAACCTGGGCTCCCAGGAAGGGTCACACTGCCCAGAGCTGCAGCAGCTGTTGGACCCAGCATTGGCTCAATCTCCTCTTAGGAACAGAGCTTCAGCCTTTGTTGAATGGCAAGGGCTGGGCCGGGGGGATGGGTGGTGGAGGTGGCAGGGGCTGAGGGGACCAAGGGGAGAACTCACTTGCCTGCCCGTCTCAGCCCCTCTGGAATCCCCTGGCTACCAAACCAGCAGCCCCTGCCCACCTTGCCCTTTGTAATTCACTTGATGTGGGACATCTGGTGAGTCACACGCCAAATCGAGCATCCCCAGGTGACTTTGCAGAGCTTCTACCAGGCGCCAACGGGAGGGAAACTGGTCCCATCAGGGCTTCCTGGCACAATTGCTAGACGTGTCCCCAGGTCTCAGAACTGTGCCTCGTGCCTTGAGGGCTCTGTGGGCAGCTCGAACTCTGAGTTCCTGCACAGAGGTGAGGAGGGGCCTGCAAGAGCCTAGGAAGGGGCCTCCTCTGAAGCTGGCCATGGCCAGGGGCGGGCAGGAGGGGAATGGCCAGGCCCAGGTCTGGGGAACTGGGCCGTGCAGTCTTCTCCAAGAGCTGACTGGGACAGAGAGAGGGCAGCCGCTCAGAGAGAAAGCCTGGACCCAGGCAACCCCTCCCCCAGCAACCCCTCCCCCAGCCACGCTCGCCCACCTGCACTTTCAGGTGTACAAAGCAGAGAGCCTTTGCTCCTGTGTACACTTCAGGGAGTGAGGCCCAGAAGGGACAGGCCCTCGCCTAAGAGGGCACACCAGCTAGTTAGTAGCAGAACCAGCTTTAGAATGGAAGTCTGACTATGAACTCGGCACAAGCGTCTCACCTGCTGTGTTCTGCCTCCTCCAAGTGCCCCTGAGACTCTCACTAGTGAGGCTTCCTCCTGCTTCAAGGGACTGGAGGGATGAGATGAAGACTGGGGACTTTGGGGAGAGAAAAGAGTCCGTCATCCTCAGCCTCATGCCCATCTCTTTCTTCCGTCAGCCTCCCGAGGAGGTGTATTCGGCAGGAGATTCCGTCCTGGTGAAATTCCACTCGGATGACACCATCACCAAAAAAGGCTTCCACCTGAGGTATACAAGCACCAAGTTCCAAGACACGCTGCACAGCCGGAAGTGACCACTGCCCTCGCACGGGGTGGGAATGGAGGCCTGTGCCCTCGGCCACTGGGCCGGACAGTGGGGAGCAGGCAGAAGGCGGGCACCCCGTTCCTGTCCCCCAGGCACCAGGACCTGCGGGGCCCTTGGTCCAGGCGAGGCTGTCCTCAGGAGGCAGAGGATCTGGACTCCTTCACGAGCCACCTCCCCCTGATCCCTCCTCCTGGCCCCCACCAGAGTGGGGGGCCCAGGGCCAGGGAACCAGAGCTTTCACTGAGACACTTGAAGTGGCCACTCCTCTGTGGGGGCCTGGCCCAGTCGGGAAGAGGGTCTGGCAGCAGGACCCACCCACCTTCCCTGCTCGTCTCTACACGCTGTATTGTGTATAGCCAGTGGCGTATCTACATTGTAATGTACATTTCCCACTCTTTCTCCAACTTTGATTTGGTTTTATTTTAAGCCTCCACTTCCCCCAGATTCCAGGGCCGTGAACTTTCATACATGTCCCATAGGAGCCACGTGGGGAGATGCGGGGGGGAACAAGACAGGGCTTCTCTCAGGCCCAGTGGCTGGTCAGCCACACCAGGTCACCCCAGCCAATAAACCGAAAGTGTTACAGCCAATATCCTGTGCCAGATGCTGTCTGGACATGGGGGGAGAAGGGAACAGCTCCTTCCAGATGTGCAGGCTTGCCGTGTCTGGGGCCAGCCTGCAGCCAGGACACCTGGCCTCGCTGGCTGCCCTTCCTTCCTCGACTCCAGGACCCCTGAGGGTGTGAATTCACACTCAGGCACACACAAACAGATGTATCAGCCCTCCCACACAACAAGAGGGGTGGAACATTCTGTAAAGAGGCTGTTTGGTGGGGAGGGATAAGGTATGTTAAAAGGGACAGTGTGTCCATCTGGTGCCCACTGGGCTTTTCTGTCTGCTTATCTGGTTAAGGGGCAGGTGGGCTACAATGATGTCCAACTAGGGGAGCCCACCAAGAACCAGAGAACCAGCATCAACTACAACAGATAGACCTGCTGGTCTTTCTCCTTTGGAGACCAGAGCCAGAAGCTCAGTAGCCACTAGGCAAACATTCCAGCTTTGGTCTCTCTCCCAAAGCTGCCCAGAGTGTATCTTGTCTAGTTCCCTCCTTCCTCCCATCCCCACCTTCCTCCCCAGAAGGCAGGAAGGCCAGGAAGAGAGAGACCACACCCCTGCTCTCCCTGCAAAAGGAGCTCTCTCCCTTCTCTATACTCGTATTTATTTTTGCCATTTGATTTTTTTTTATTACTCAAAAAAAGCTTCTGACTTAAAATCAGCTTTCTGACTCTGTGCTTGTGCCTTCAACAGTCTGAGATTTTCTGCTCCTCAATAAGAAGAGCCTGCTTGCCCCTGTCCCCGATGCGGGCAGCATGCTCAGAGCCCCCTAGGCCTGGCTGATGTGGGTTTTGTTTTAGACGCCTCATAAGAACCTCAAGTTTCATAACACCAAGTCGAAGTTGGCCGGGGCAAACCCCACATGTGGATTTTGGTGTTTTTCTTACCTCCTTGGTATAAAGGCAATCCTATTACCAGGGGCTCAGGACACCCCAGTGCTGTTAGAGACAGTATTGTAGGTGAGCTTATGGCGGTGTGTCAGACGCTGCACCCTGCTCAACACTCCCCGGAAGAGGGGTCTCACGGAAAGAAAGCTGAGAGAGCACCCCAGTTTTTATGCCTGGCTGGCTGATCCCAGATTCCAGAGAGCCGGCAGTCCACGCCAAGCCTGGGGCTCCTGGAGAGACTTGAGTGAGACTAGAAGTCTTTTATCAACCTGTTATGGGGCAGATGTGCCAGATGTGGCTGGACTTTGAGCAGGGCTCCACTTCCAGGGAGCAGGGTGACCTGCTGGACCCATGTTGGCCTTTAGGGAGAAAATGGTAATGGGCCCATCCATGTTCACTGCCTGGAGAAGGTACTGCTTTTGGCTCCAGTGAAGTCATGACCTGCGCCTGCCTCCACCTCCTCTAACTGGGGTGCTCAGAAAGCCACAGCAGAACAGAAAGGCCCCCAAAGCATCAGAGCCACCACGACCCCTCACCCAGACACTTTGCCAACCAACTTGGGTCAGCAACTCTGGGAAGAATTTGTAGTCAGTGGCCACAGTTCTCCTCAGCAGCCCTCCAGGTTCCTCTGAAGCTCTGAGGCCCACACTGCTAGTCACAGCCATGCGCTCAAAAGGAGTCAGAAACAGAACCGTGCCCACTGCAGACTCCAGCCCTCCACCCCCAGCGGGGTCCTATGCCCAGCAAGGCCACAGCTGGGGGCAACTCAGCATCGGCCCAGAGAGCCAGTCCGTCAGCTCCACAGACTGACCCCCTCTAATGATGCAGGGCCCCGTGCTGGCAGCCTCCCCTGGGCCTTTCTCCAGTGGCAGCTGGGAAACCATAGCATCTCAGGCCCAGGGGGTGCCCAGTGAAAGGCTCTTAAGATCTTAGAAACCGGCACCCAGCCAGCCCAAAGCAGCACAGGGGGCTTTCAGGCCAAACCCAGAGCCAAGGTGTGAGGGCCCAAACAGGTGGAGCAGGTGTAGATCCTGAAGCTCTACAAGCAGGTCCACGCAGCATCCCAAGGCCCTCTGCGATGGTCGTCCAGGAAGCGGGGCCGCTGGCCTACCTAGATGTCCAGATTTCCACCCCAAGTGCTTGCTGTCGGGCAGCAGGCCAGAGCTCTGGTGGTGGCCGCGGGGGGAGAAGGAGGAAGGGGAGTGGAGAAGTGGCTGCGGAGGGGGTTCTGCCTCCTCAGGGTGGTGGAGTCCGCCCAGAAAGAAGCTGGCTGCGGGCTGCTGATACATAATCCAGAATTCTCCAGGCACAGCCCACCCTTACCTTCTGGCTTCTTCAGAACAGCTGACTGACCGATTCCAGAACAGCTGCCCATCAGCTCAGGTAATTCCAGTCAGGAAGGCACCCCTCCTCCTGCAACTCTCTCCAAGTCCCTGAGTGTTCCTGTCCCTGAGTGTGTGGTCCACGCTGGGAGCTGGGGGGGGGGGAGGGGGCTGTCCTGAACTCTGCCCTCCACTCCTACCTCCAGATAACCCCAGACCCGGAGCCTTGGGCTCCTCCCTCGGGAGCACCTCTCCAGCCCTTGGAGGACAGGCAGTCAGGACACCTGGCTCCACCGAACTCTGCATACTGTTGGCCAGCTACCCCCTCCTCCAGCCTTTGTTCCCTGCACTGCCCCTTACTCCATTTTTAGTCCCTTTCCCTCCCCCACTCTCGCTCCCAATCCTACATGCTTCTCAGTCACAAAAAGGCCACAGGCTTGAAAACAAATACTCAGTACTAAACACGAGCTCTACCCCTTGGTGGCTCCGTGCCCGTCCCTGAGTCATTTGACCTCTCTGAACCTCAGCTTCTTCATTTAGACATGGGGATGGTGACACCTCACAGGTTCCAAGGAAGGAATAGGATAACCTTTGAAGAACGCCCATCACAGAGACTGGCAAATAAGAGGCTCTGGCAAATAAGCGGCCTTTTTCCCTCTCCTCTGCCTCATAGGTCTCCTGCACGCCTCTCTTTGCTACGAGGAGACTTCTGGTACACTCATTTCTAGTCGCACATTAGGAGCTTAATGCTTAACCCACAGCAGGGCAGGGCTCTCGGGCAGCAGGAGACATGTCTCTGGCTGGCTGGTAGCTTTTCTGGGCACCTCCCAAGTCACACCCTGTGCTTGACTGTCACTACAGACAAGACCGATTCTAGGATTTGTGAAAAGCTTGCTGCTCCAGTTTGCAAAAATAGTGATGCCTGACTTGGGGAGTTGGGGAGAGGGCAACCCAGATGTTTTCCCCAGAGCCATGAGGCCCCAATCCTGCCTCCTGCTGACCAGTCTGTTTCTGCTTCAGCCCCTTCCCAACCCCCACTCTCCCCTCCCCCATCCCAGAAACATCTGGTTCCAATCTCCTCCAGATGCTGTGGCCAAGCTGTTTTATGGCCAATCGCCTCAGCTCAGCTTCCTGAAGGCCTCCCTCCATTGTCAGGGGCTAGTCCCTCCTCACCCCTTACCTTCGGACCCCAGTGACTCTTTTCCAAATTCAGGGAAGAAATACTAACATAAGAGACACAGACAAAACTGTGAGGGTCCTCAGAGTTGGCACCTCCCCTCCTACTACTTTGGGGGACCTGTCATCCATTCAGAATTTTTTTAAAAAATGCTGACCCAGAAGGAGTGGGCAGGGAAGTGTGGGTGTTCCTCTGTGGGGAAGAGAGGGAGGGAAGAGGTAGTGAGGGAGTGTGTATTAGTGAGTGTGTGTGACTGTGTGTATATGTTGGGTGTGTCTGTTTGTGCCTGCACAGCAGCACACCCCACCTGTAACGCCCTTTGGTGGCCACTACCTCATTTTCCCTCCCTGCATGCACTGGAGCAGGGCTGACTCAGGGTCCCTCAGCTGGACATGGCAACTACAGGCCAAGATTGTCCCTCACGTTGCATGAAGGCTGCGCTCTAAATCCACCCAGACAGCGTGTGTGTGCACTCATGCGCACGCGCAAGTCTATGTAAACCTCTCTCCTTGCACTGGGTCAGATTAGAGACACAAAGACCAGAAGGGACCCCGGGGCAGACTCCAGCATATGCCCTAGCCCAGCGCTGTCTGACTGGCCCCAAGCAGCCCAGGGTTGGGCTTCTGGGGAAGGGCATGAGACCAGACTCTGGAGGAAATCTGCATGTAGCCCCACCCTCACCCCATTCAACCCCGTCATCCCCTTCTAGGAGGACACTGAGAGCCAGTTTTCGTCTCCTAAGAAACCCTGAAGGGTTCACAAAAGGAAGGCTGAAGCCTGCCCCCCTGGGAGATTGGAAACCCCCCATCTGATGCAGGGGGTTCCTACCCAGAGACAGGTGGAAGGGTCCTGGAGGTCACTCCCTATCCTTGGAATTCTCAACCGCACAGACTGCCCACTATGCCTTTAAGCCTCCTGAGCATCTACAACTCCACAGCCCCCCCTGGTGTTATTCTGGAAGAAGGTGCAGCCACGGTCAGTGGAATATGTGCAGGAGACCCTTGGGAAGGCAACGTGTCTGAGAAGGACCGTGCTTTAGTCTTACTGTCCCAGGTGGCCCCTCACAGAGACATGGGAGACTGGACAAGGAAATGGGAAGATTCCAGCTTCTGAATCAAATACTGGGCACTGTCGCCTCCTGGCTGTAAGACAAGACTTTTCACTTCCTTGTGCCTCAGTTTCTCCATCTAATACATGGGAATAAATAATATGACCCAGGGCATTGTGAAGACTGAAAGAACAGATGCATGTGAAAACACCCAGCCTGATGGCACATAGTAGGCCTTCAGGAGGGTTTATTTGCCCTTCTTCAGTTTTCCATCCTAGCCCAAAGAGGCTGTGCCTCAAGTTGTCGATGACACATTTGGCCGTGAGCCAGGTAAGGTCAGTGAGGTGACTCTGATTTTTCTGGAGCTTTTCCACTCCAGCAGAGGATCATTTTAATAAGTCCATAATAATAGACGCAGAAGTGACTCAGATCTGCAAAGAGCCCTGCTGGGGGAGGAGGGGACACTGGGCTCTGGGGGAGGGAAATTCAGTAACATCTGGGTCTGAGGTAATGGCAGGCCGCTCCAGTGGGAAGAGCGCCAAGTGGGGGGTGAGGGGTCCTGGAGGCCTTGCTTAGGCCTTCAGATCACTGTAGAGTCTCCCCTAAGAGGCCTCAGTTTCCCCATCTGCAAAATGTGGGGTAGCACCAAATAACCTCCCAAATCCCTTCCAAGATGGGGATGTGGCTTTGTTTACTGAGCTCTGCCTGGCACAATAAGATTTGGGGCACCCGCAGAGATGATACCAGGTGGCCTGTCCTGGGGGGCATCCTCATTCACGCTTCTCTGTGATTGTACAACTTGCCCACCCCTCCCCGAGCCCAAAGAGAGGCGGGGCTCAGGCCATGGCGGTTTATTGAGCACATCGCAAGCACAGCACAGGCGGGTGTGCCCCCAGCCCAGGGCAGACACAAGGGCCAGGGGAGAGCAGTGGGCCACCCCACAACAATGCTGTCCGCAGAGGGGGACAGGCCTGGGGCCCATGTCCTCTCCTTCTCCATGCATCTTCCAGAGTCCCCAGACCTCCTGACCCATGCTATGGGGACAGCTTGCCACACTGCTCCCCCTGGCTACAGAAAAGGCCACCAGCTGTCCCACCTGCCCCCTCGCCGAGGTATGGCCTTGTTGGCCAGCTGGTCCCTTCTGTCCTTCATCACAGAAATCTGGCTGTCACTGTGGAAACTTCTCTCCTCCCCCTGGCCCCCTCCTCCATCATCCCCCAACAGCTAGCTGCCTCTATCGGCACCTCTTCTGGTCACCCCACCGGGTCTGCTGGTCCCAGGGGCCCACCCACATCACCTTTGTGACCCATACAAATTAGGAAATAGGTGAAAATGCTGGCGGGCCCACGAAAGACTTCCCCAAGAACTCCCCAGGGAAGGGATTCTGCCAATAGGCTCAGGGTGGGAGGGGGTGGCAGGGAAGCCACAGTCCAGATCACACACGGGCACAGTGCAGCGGGCACAGTGCAGCGGGCACAGTGCAGCGGGCACCGCAGCAGAGAGCATGAGCAAAGCGCGCAGCCAGGCAGGGCACCCAGGGCTCTGCAGGAAAGCCGCCCGTTCTATCTCCATCCCGGGCCCCCTCAGGGCATTGGGCAGCCCACTCCCACTGAGGAAGGGGTCCCTCTGGGTCTCAGGGGTCTCTTCCCCCCTCCTCGACCCCAGTGGCTGCCATTCCAGACCCCAGGACTCTGAGCAAAGGAGAAGGTACCCTGGGGTATGTATCATCTCCAGACCGAAAAAGGGAAAATCCTAAAAGCCCAGAGTCCCCAAAGCCACAAGAAAAAGAGTCCCTTTCTGGAGGGCGGGTGGAGAAGGGGGGCAGCTCTCCCCATGCAGGAAGAGGGTGCTGTGGGCAGGGAGCAGCTCAGGGCCACAGAGGTGCAAGGGACTATTTATAGAGGAAATGGGCCAGGTTTGGAGCAGGGAGCCCTAACTCAGTGGGTGGGGTGCTCTGTGGAGGGCCCTGAGCCGGTGGGTGGAGCTGAGGAAGGGTGCCCACTGCTCACTGCATCTCCTCCGGAAGCAGACAAGCTACACGTGGGTTCCCTGGGAGAGCCCAAGGCAGCAGGTCTCCATGAGATGGAGGCCAGGGATGAGGCAAGAAACAGCACAGGAAACCAAAGGAAAGGGGAGGTCTCCAGAAATCCAACCCACCCAGCAACCTGTTGCGGCTAAGAAGCCTTTCCGAGTCCACCAAACCTGGGTGAGCTGTGCCTACCGAGAAGGCCACCCTCTTTTGCCTCTGATGTCAAGGGGTAGGGGAGGGGGGAGACCAATGGCTCGGAGGGAATGGGGGGCAGGGGAGAGAAAACCAGCTCCCTGAACCTACGCCACCACAGCCACCTCCTGTCATCTCTCCCTGGGCCCCCAGCTCCCCAGGAGTCCCTAGCGCCCCACGCTGATGTTGCAGGTCTTGCAGCTGGGGTCTTTCTTGGCGTCGGCTGTGGACAGGCTCATGAGCTGGTGCCCGCTAATTTCCCCCAGCGTGCCAAGGGACAGGTCGACCGGCTCGGTGTAGATGATCTCCAGGATGAGGTCCTGGGCGTGGCGGAACACCAGCTCCCCATCCTCCACACTGCAGGTCAGGAACTTGTTGCAGGCAATGTCCAGGAGCGGCAGGCGGTCGCGGCAGAAGCGGTCCCCCAGGGAGCCCTTGGGCGCCAACACCAGGATGGCATAGTGGTAGGCCGTGTACATACAGTAGAAGTCCGCAAAGTAGAGGTTGGTGCTGGGGTTGAAAAGGCGCTGGGCGGGGATCTGGAAGCGCCAGCGGCCATAGGGGGAGTCTTGTGGGGGCTGACCCGTGTTGAATTCCGTGTTGCAGCTGAAGAAGACTCCATGGAGCATTCCACTGGTCGGGGAGCCGTGGCTGCCGCTGTTGTCCTTCAGGTAGGGCTGCAGCATGTTCCCGCAGTGGGTCCTGCCCGCCCAGGGGAAATGCCAAAGGAAAGAGAAAACACTGCTGGTTAGCTGGCTGAGGCTTAGCTGGTATGTGTGTGTGTGTGTGTGTGTGTGTGTGTGTGTGTGTGTGCGCGCGCGCGCGTGTGGTCGAGAAGAGAGTGAGACTAGCTCCCAGCTCTCCCACCAGCTGCCGCCTCCACTAGTCACAAATAGAATGTTCCAGAATGAGAGCAGGGAGATGGGTTGGAGATGGGCTGATCCAGCCCACTCCTTCTCTGAGGAGAGATCTGGCTTTGCCACTTCCCCAGCTTAAAAACCTTTGATGGGCTTGCATGAAAAGCAAGACCAACACAATCTGGTCTTTCTGGCCCCACCTTCTACTGGGCCTAAACCCACAGGTAACAGTCCTCTGACCACATATAAACCCCAGTCCCTGGTTGGTCCTGTCTCTGAGCCTTTACAGCACTCTTCCTTCTGCCTGGACTGCCCTTCCCACCTTTCTTCTCTTGGTCCAACAAACTCCTAATCATCCTTTAAAGTCCAGCACAGGTGCCCTCCTCTCTAAACCTTCCTGGAACATCAGACACTTGCATTCAACAAAATTTTCACTCCTTACCACATGCACATATTGAATTTTACTCAACAATTACACATATTTATGTTCAATCTGTCAGTACTATAAGCTAGACTGAGGTTTTCAAGAGGGGGGCCTGGGCATTTACTCATATTTATATCCTAGCACATGTGGGTGTCTCTCTCTTCCTTGCTGATAAAGGAGCTCCAACTGGGTCAGTGCCCCTACCACTATAAACCACTGGTACAGACACCTAAGATAGCCCTGCCAGGTCGCCACTGCCCTGGGATAAGGTGAAATCACGCTTCCCCGGCTGAACGCAACGACAGAGACAGAAATCCTGGTGGCTTGCCCTGGCCCAGCCCAAAAGGATAAGAACTTGGAGCGGTGGCAGCAGATGTGAAGGAGCGTGAGCAGTTCCTGGTCCAGCCTCACTCTTGCCCAGTCCTGGCTGTCCTGAGGGTCCTCCGGGCCTCAGGCTCCCCATCTGTAGACTGAGGCTATTGAATCAGATCCTTAATTTTTGAGTGTTTTGGGACTGCAGAGCCCTGTTTTTTTTTTCCCAAGAAAATTATACATTGGCAGGTAATAAGCAGACAAAAGTGAGGCTGCTCTGTTGGATGATGGCCATGGGGCCACCAAACCTCATCCTCTGATTTCCGCAACACCCCTTGGCACTACCCTAAGGGGTTCCCTGAGACCCCTCCCTGGAGCACATGGTTTGAAAACCATGACCTGGTTTACGCTCAGAATCCTTTTACTCTGTGCTCCCCTCACCCCTTTCCTTGGGACCCAGGGTCTGAATTGAGAGACACTGACCTTTGGCAAGAGAATCCAGTGGAAGCTGTCACAGAGGATCAAACCCCGGACCTAGTTCACCCAGGCCTGTTAGCATGGGGCCCCAAGGGTCCCCACCCCTAGAGCCCTCTCCTTCCCTGGGGATCCTCCCCAACCCCAAGCAGCCGCCCCCCAAAGCCAGCCTATGATATGAGGATGTGGGGACTCCAGAGGAGGGTCCAGCCACCAACAGTGTGGGATGACATCAGACAGCCAGTGCAGAGAAGGCAGGGTGGGAGGAAGTGAGGCCTGCCCCCAGGGCCCCCTACCTGGCATGCTGGAAGTACTCCTTGTGATGGTTGCGGTAGAAGACTGAGAAGCGGAGCATGCGGCCCGCAATCTGCTCTGCCTTCTCCTGCAGCTGGGCCAGGTGCTCCTTGGCATAATCTGCAAGAATCCCTGGGTGAGCCGAGGGCCAATGGGGCCTCACCGCCCTGACCGGCTGGCCTGTCTCTATCCTCAGAGCTCAGGGGAAGCCAGACAGGAACGGGCAGGCGGGCCTGGCTGGGTCATTGGATGCTCTGTACTCTGCCCCCTCCTTGCTGGAGGTTCAGAGCTCTCTGGGTTAGAAAAGGTGGGAGACTGACTGTCCGATTATGGTTATATCAGGGGGCCCAGAGGCTGTAACTCTAGGCCATCCTCATGTGGAAAGGAGACTAGAAGGCAAAAGAAGGGTTGAAAGAGGAAAATTTTTGGTCCTTTGGGGAGAGCCCCTCAAATGCAGCAGGTAGGAGGCGGCACACTTCCCACACGCACGCCAGTTGGAATTACATGCGGAGGTTTTCTAAGAGCCTGCGGAGAACCTGGCGTGGTCCTCACAGAGGTGACTTCTTCCGTAGCCCAGGAGAAGCAGGGAGGGCTGGAAATAGGGGAGTAGGACTGGAGCCTGCTCCAGAGGCTGGGGCCTGGGGCCAGGCAGGACTGCTGGTAGCTTAGACAGAGCCTCTGTACAAATTTTTAAAAGGTGCCCTTCCTTTCCTCTTTGCTGAGGAACCCCAGGCCAGGGTGCATGGTTTGGCAAGAGGAGGTGAACTGGACAGCAGCCGTTCCTAGCTCCCTAGTTGGAGTTACTCTTCTCGGGGTAAACCAAGAGGCTTTCCCACACACAAAGCCAAAGCACCCCTGGGGAGTGGGGTTTTGCAGCTGAGCTAAGAGAAAGCACCGCTCAAAAGACAGCAGCTCAAGGAGACTTGGGGCACAGGTCTTGGCAGAGTCTGGAGCCAGCAGCTTGCAGGCCTGCGGCTAGGAATGTTCCTGCCCCTTCCTAGTGACAGAGGGGGGTCCGAGCAGTTCTCACTGTAGACACCAAAAGGATGGAAAATTGTGGGGCAGATCCTGGGTCATCAGTGACCAAGTACAAACAAGCCTGGTGTTTGTTCACACTGGAATTTACAAGCTAAGTTCTACTGAGAGCTTGCAGGGCGGCTGAACAGGGATCATTTTCCCAGGCTAAGTGGAGGCTCAAGACAAACAAAATGTGATTGCCCCACCGAGTGTCCATTGATGAATGATGGATAAGCCAGATGTTTACCACACAAGTAATGCCACACAATAGGGTATTATGCAGCCTTAAAAAGGAAGGCAATTGTGGCACATGCTACAGCATGGATGGGCCTTGAGGACATCAGGCTAAGTGAAATAAGCCAGGCTCAGAAGGACAAACACTGTATGAATCCCATCACATAAGGCACCCAGAGTAGTGAAATCAACAGAGGAATTGGAATGGTGGTTTCCAGGGCCTGGAGTGAGGGGAAGAAGGAGTTGCTGCTTAATGGACATAGAGTTGGAGTTTGGGAAAATTAAAAAGTTCTGAAGACCAGAGCTATGGGAGAATGAGAAGCAGGGGGGATGAGTAAAGGCAGGTGCCTGGTCCAGGAAAACCAGATCTTTGGGGGTGGGAGTGAAGTAGTATACTATACACGATGGGTAGGGGTGAAATGCGCACCTGAAACTTGCACAGCTGTGTTGTAAAACAGCGTAAACTCAGTAAAAAAAAAAAAAAGTTCTGAGATTGCTTGCATAAGAATGTGAATACACTTAATACTGCTGAACTACATATTTACAAATGATGAAGATGGTAAATGTTATGTGTATTTTGCCACAAATCAAAATATATGTATATATGCTTGCCCCAAACCAGAAAAGGAACTCCATGCCTTCATGGAGGTGGGATGGTCAACATGATGGGTAGTGTCAAACCTGCCTTCTGCGCTGACAGCAGGCCTCGGGTCCCCTAAGGGAGCATGCACGTGTAACTCCCCACAGCCTCGGTGTGGCGCCCGGTGGCCTGTGGGCAGTACTAAGTGCTTGCTGGGTTAGGGTAATGCCCCCTCCTAGCCATAACTAAGGCAGATGTGCCAAAGCAAGACAGCGGGGCCTCACCCCCCGTGCAGAACTCCACCGTTTCGCTCCAGCCGGACACCAGGTACTCCCCGTCGCTCTGCTTTACGGCGGTCTGCACCGCCACACTGTACTCCGTGCGTGGGCTCAGGAACCAGTGGCCTCTCACTGTCATGGGCAGCGGCACGGCCTTGGCCACCAGCTTGGTGGGAACATCCTGGGGAGGGGGGCGGACAGAGAGCCAAGAGTCATACTGAAGGCACACCCAGTCTTTGCATTGCCCCAGACCTCCCACCCCCGCAAATGGCCCCTAGTCCCCCCGGGACTCGGGAGAATTCAATGGCTCCGTGCCTCAGCCGCCACGTTCCTGCAGAAGCAAGCAGTGATCACCGAGAAGGCCGTGCAGACGCTCCCCAGCACCAGCCCTCCAGAACCCCCCCAATGCCCGTTCTCCTGCAAACTGAGCAGAAAGGCCCTCGGGTGGAGGCCTGCAAAGTCGAGGACAGCGAGACCTTCGTTTTCGAGGGAGACTTCGAGAGCTCTGCACACGGCTGTGCCGTCTCCACGGCAACAGCGAATGCTGAGAAGCCAGGGAGGAAGGGAAAATATGCCTTATTCTTTGGGGGGAGGGTTAAGGGGGTGGTGTTGAACATTCACGTCACCGTGGCAACTGGCCTGCCAAAAGACACCCAGATCGGGAGAGCCAGTTCCAAAGAGAGAGAGGGTGAGTAACCCACATGAAGCAGTCGTCGTGGGAACGGGCTCTTTCCCACCTCACTCTCCCCCCTTCCTCTGCCAGCTGGTGAAGAGGGGAACCTTCCTCCCACCCACCCCCACGCCAGTTCTAACCCGGGAAGGACACCCTGATAACCCAGTGGAGGACTCTCTCATTCCTTTTCTAAATCCAACAAATAATAGGCCAGAGGGCCAGGGGCAGAGGGGACCACAAGGGCCCGAGGGACGGGGGGAGGGAGACTCTCTTCAGTGAGGACCAAGCAAAGGGCCTCACCCGCCCACGGCCCGCGTTACCCACTCAGCCAGCAAGTCTGCTTTCTGAGTTGAGGGCTTGTCAAATTCTGAGACACATCTCCAGGTGTCATGTCCACGTGACCCACCAGCCTGGGTGTTCCTGCCCCGAGGATTGCCCACTGTGTGCCAGGCCCTGAGTCAAGCACCATGCGAACAGTACCTCTCTGAAGCCTCTGAGGACCAACATCATTGCCATCCCCTTTTCACCAGCAAAGGGACTTAGACTCAGAGAGGCTAAAAAACTTTCCCAGGATTACACAGCAAGAAGAGTCTGGATTTGAACCAGGTGTCTCTGACCCAGCTATCACAGAGTGTCGTGCCATTATTCTACCTCCTTGAAGGGTCTGGGTCACCCTACTCACCCTGTGCTTGAACTTGTTGGAGTTCTTATTCTCCTTCTTGTTGAGGTCAATGAAGTAATGGGTGACCCGCTCCAGGTCAGTGTTCTCCATGGTCCAAGAGATGCGAAAGGAGTCACAGGTTATGTTGTTGACCTCTATGCTGTGGGGTGTGGACAGCAGCTCCATGCTTCCCTCCGTTTTGGCTCCTGTAGGGGAGAGGAAGAATTGGCACCTCCCTCCCCACCATGGAGCTTTCTGGAATGTCCTACTCCCAGTCTTCCTCGAAAGGCACAATCTGGAAGACCCACTGATTGGCGCTGCCTCGTCAAGTCTGATAGAGGAATTGCACCAGGAAGACAGGAGAGTGGGGCCAAAGGTGGGGTGGTGTCTGCTGGGGGACTCTTGGCTCTCTTCAAGGGGTCTGCAGAGCAGACGGCACCTGACAGGTGGCAGAGCCAGTGGGAATGTTGCAAATGCCGGGTGGGACAGATTTGCAGCAGATGGAGCCGAGGAGGGGGGCCCTCAGCCAGCAGGCATAAAAAGAGAAAGGGTTGGGGGTGGAGAGAAGGGTACAAAGCGTAGGAGAGGCAGGAAGCGCCCACTGAGGGGCTGGGTGAAGGTTGAGGCAGGTGGAGGATGGTGGTAACTAGAGGCCAAGGGCATTGGGGCTCTTGGGCTCGGACCCCCTCCTCTCTGGGGTGGCCCAGCTCAGGGCACCCCAGTGCAGGGCTGAGAATGCAGGTGCCACAGAGATGCATGTGGACAGATGGGCAGGGCAGCATGGACCAGTGCTCTTTCAGCTCTTCTTCCTCCTCTAATTCCTCTGCTAGCACAGTCTCTTCAGCAGATCCTCCGTGGCTTGATTCTTTTAAATAATTAGTTTGACTTTTGACATCTATTGCAGGTCAATGACATGCTAACAATTTCACAAACATCATCTCTACAACAGGCAGGTATCAGTATCATTCCCATTTTCCAGATGAGGTAGCTGAGGATAAGGGTACTAACATGTCAAAGGTCACAGAGCTAGAAATTGATTTAAACCCAGATCCATCTGACTTCAGAGTCGGAGCTCTTTGTCATAAAGCTGATTGGTTTCCCGTGTGTGTGTGTGTGTGTGTGTGTGTGTGTGTGTGTGTGTGTGTAGTGCGAGCATGCACAGGTGGACGTGGTATTACTGCTGCTTCCCTCCCTCCATCCTTCCCTTTCAAACAGCTGCATCTTCTCTCACCCCTCTCACTCCTTCTCTTCTACCCTAGCTGCTCGAGTAAGAGGCCCCAGCACCACCACCACTCTCGCCAGGCCCTTAGCTAGGAAGAGCTGACCCTGGCCTTGACTCTGGCCCCCTGAGCTCTGTGGGTAGGGGGAGGGGCTGTCCTGGGCTAGAACAAAAGTGTTGGTTGGGCATTTGCTTCCTGCTTTCCCAGCTCTTCCTCAAAGCCGAACACCTTCTTTTCCTGGGGAGTCATCTCCTTCCCTCCTCCCCTCCCTCTTCCTCTCCTCCTCTTGCCCAGGCATTAAGAGTGAGGGTACCTTGTGCCTTCCCAGGCAGGTACTTCTATTTATAGTTTCCAGAAGATCCAACCCACACTTTCCTGTCAATTAAGCCTTCTCTGGAGCCTGGCACCTCTCAATTAAGCCGTGGGCTGCCTGGGTGGCAGGCACAGGTGAGCACATGAGTAACGGCCCTCACCTGTCCTGTGGTGTCACCTGAGTTCTTGCTTCCTCTTAGTTTCCCACCCTAAAACACAACGTGTGCCTGCCTGTTGCGAAGTTCCACCAAATGCCAGTGGCTTCATGCACAGGGAATCCTGTGGTAAATGAGCATGGGGTGCTTCCAGGTCTACCCCAAAATAAAACAGAATGGAACTAGGTGTCCAGGAACAACCATATGACAACAAATCCATTTGTGGTAATTCTCGGGGACGTGTGAGGAGCAGTGGGACTTCATCCCCCGCCCCCCGTGAGGAGCTCCCCAGGGAGACACATGTGTGCCCCTCACACGCACATGCTCACTGCACCCACACACGCCGGCACACACTCCCACTCAGAGAGGACCTGAGGGGCTGCACCCCACCAGTAAGGAATGCTGTCTACGCCACCCCGAGAGGAGCCCCTAGTCCTTTTTCAGAGACGGGTTAGCCACCTTTGGAGGTGAGGGTCTCTAGGAACAGACATCTCCTTTCTTCTCTACAGTCCTAGGGGCCAAGCACCCTCCCTGACGCCGGCTTGGGAGCGTGGCAGTGAGTGACGCTGAGAGAGCAGCAAAGCCAGGGTGTCCAGGGGTGGGCGTGAACCCTGGTTCTCCAAACCCAGATGATTGGAGAAGAGAAGGGTGTGAGGGACAGGTTGAGGCAACACCTGAGAAACACCCACACTCCCATGTGAACCCACCTAAGACAGGCATTTACACACCCACACACAGGGACCAGGCGCAGGCGCACACACACACCCCCAAAGATGCCCACCCACACCTGCCCACAGACTGTGCACACCTCCTCAGACATTCTTACTCCCACACACTCCCCCGCGCACAAAGGTGCCTTCTGCCACCTTCTACATTCTAAGAATATCCCACAATTTTCCCTCCACAAGCTGTCACCTCCACACAGACCCACACACACATGTCAGTCCCAGGCTCCGCACACACATGTGAACGCACACCTTCTCACAAGCCATATTTGGGGGAAAGGGAAGCCACAGGCACCACGTCTGCGTGCCACCTCCACAGAAAGCACCCATATGCCTGCTTGGGCACACATGTACATTCTCACATGCGTCAACCCTGCCTTATTCTGGTATTCTCACTCAAATCTTTTCAAGACACAGTCTTTGAAAATGTGTTTGTGTCTGGCAATGTACTGCCAGTCCCGATACTTCACATGCCAACAGGTTTGAGCACCTACGCATGTTGGCCTCCGCATGGTAGCTTCTGCCCACACTTTCCACCCCCACCCACTTCTGCACTGGGGGTTGCACCTCCCCAAAGAGAAGCCCTCTGGTTGCATACGCCCCCTCTATCCACATGACTCCCACACACATGACAAGGGATATGTCCCCCCATAAATATACCACTTCACAATGTCCCCGCCTACGTATTCCCCACAGGCTACTCAGTTAAATGATCCCCCCACATGTACCTCACGTGTACAAGAAATACATGCCACACAGCAGTCAAAACCCACACATGAGCACGACTACATGCCGTCAGAACTACCTACGCAAGCAAACCACCAGCTCCGTGCAAGTGTGCACACGCATCTTACACACGAATACCCCTTGTCTGTGCCCATTCAGAAAAGCCACCCTCGTGCCAGAGGGAACGCTCCCCCACCCTGCATCCCGGTTGGCATCGTTGGCTGCAGCAGAATGGTCACGGGGTGACTGTGATGCCCCAGAGACCAGACCCAGCTGTGAATCCCTTTGCGAAGGTCCTGGGGGAAGGGGGCAAGGTCATCGCCCTGACTACCCAGCTGTGCACTGCAGGCAGTGACAGGACCCTGGTCTCCCCAGCCTTAGCCCCTGACTGCCTGAGCCCCTCTTGGGTTGACAGCAGGGGCACTCACCTGGCTCCACCAACTCTGCAGAGGAAGACCTGGAAGAGAGGGAAGGGAGAGACCCCTACGTATTTAGGCTCCCCAGGTAGGGGGGCAGAGGCTGGCCAGCCAGACGCTTGGGTCACAGGCAGAGCTCTATCAGTCCTCCGGTTCTTCTGGCAGCCTCCAAGGAGGCTTCTTCCATACCCCGCAGGCAGCTCCTGGCTGGCTCTGCAGCGCACAGCTGCTGTCCCCGAGAGACGATGTTCCCAGCAGAGTGCAAGGAGAGCGGCAAGAGCGAAAGAAATCAAAGCAGCGTGGAGGAGAGAGAGGCAGAGAAGGCGAGAAAGAACAGAGAGCCAGACCGAATCTGGCTCCACCAATGGGATCGGCGGCTGCCCAGCGTCAGGTGACAGTAAGCAAGCTTGGTCCCTGCTCACTGGGCTAGTGGGAGGGGGAAAGGGCAGAGGGACTCCTGGTAGTCCTCAGAGACCGGGCGTGGCTGCCACCTTTCCCCCATTCTTCTAGGACAGACCACCCTTTGAAGCCCCCCCAACACACACTTACCTGGAAATTTCTCACTTGAATGCAGCCCCCAAACTTTAGGATACTGGGAGAGGGGTGGGGCTTAGTTAGAGGGTTCGGGAGCTCCAAAGCCAGGATTCTGATTGGGGGAGGGGGGGGGAGCAACGCTGTGAAAGGGAAGGGTCCAGAGGGGTTATGAATGGTGGGATTTTAGTCTTCAATTTGGATTCTGTGCTGGGGCCGTTTGCTAATTCGTGGCTCCTATTTGGGGGACGTTTTTTGGAAGGAGGGTTGAGGATGTTTTTGTTTGTTTTTTTTTACCAACTCTATCACAAGCCATTAGACCAGTAGTGCCAGAAACTCCTGATGGTCTAGGGAGATCCTCTGGCTCCTTAGGGGTTCCAGGGAAAAGGGCAAGAGAATGGGATGGGGCAGGGAGAGTGTGAGATGCAAGAAACCGGGGGTGGGAGGAACAAACAGAGCCTGGAGTGTCCTCATCCCAAGCGGTCACGGGCGCTAAGAGTCAGCCCCTGAACACCTGCCAGAAAGAGGACATGCTTCTCTCTTCTCAGCAGGAGGTTTTTCAGCAGTAATGAGGGCCTTGTGGACATCACTGTGAAGACAATTTGAAAAAATTTAAATCAGGCAACCAACAAGAGTTCTTGAAAAGCACAGGCTTTGCAGTCAGGCAGATATAGAATTCTCACTATCACTTTTTAGCTGGGTGACCTCGGTGAGTTACTCAACCCCTTAGAGCTTCAGTTTCTTCATCTGTCAAATGGGACAGTGACACAGGTTCATTGCCTTCATTGAAATAATAATGCAAATCTCAGCTCTGGGCCTAGGCCGGGTGCACAGTAAGAGTGGGCTGTGGACACAGAAAGGGAGAAGTGAGGGGAAGGAGAGGCAGGGGCAGCAACCAGACCATGCAGGCCTCCCTGAGAGCCCCGGAGAGTGTCAGACTGTGTGAGCTGAGCCTACGGGACACTTGCTAAGAGTGGGGTGGGGACAGTTTAGAGGAGGTGGCACGGGGAACAGAAAGTGAACAGTTCACAGGAAGCAAACACAAGCAGAAGCCAATCCAACCCTAAAAGGGTGTGGGGAAAAAAGCAGGTCTAGTCAGGTCGAGCCGCAGAATGTGGCGTGCTGTGTTGCATCCAGCAGGATTAGACATTCCTTGGGCCAAGCAGAAGCAGGTGCCGCCCTCACACACCTACACTGAGATGTTGAAACTCCGAAGGGATACAAAACACAGTCTTGGGGTAGAGTCAAAACCAGGCATCTGAACCCAAACCTACCCCTATAACCAACCTGAGGGGTGGCTCGAGGAAAATTCGGGTTCTCTGAGACATGATGGCTTCTCCTGTGAAAAGAAAGCTTGTGCCAGCACCGCTTCTGCCCCCCACCTTCACAGGAAGGCACGTTGAGACCTTTCGAGATCATATGTCCCAAGCAGCGAACAATATGCCTTTGTGGAGCTGAGTGCTAGCACCAGGTGTAGGTACAAACCATCTCCAGACACCTGCCTCTGCTTGCCTCACAGGACTTCTGACAGATCATGTCAAAAGCACGTGGTCCGAAGAAAGAAAAATGTGCTAAGTAAAACCACGTCCGCGTCAAACTAAACAACCACCAAGATGCTCTTCTGCGTTGTTACTCTTCGCCATTTTTTATTATGTAAGTAGCATGTGATCATTGTAGAGAGATGAGAAAACTGAATTCCAAAATTTAAGAGAGAATTGAAAGTGCTCATTTTCCCACTGGAAATAAGCACGGTAGGTATATTTTATTAACAAAAATGGAATGAAAGTACAAATCCTATTTTATAATTTGCTTTGTTCACTTACCAGTACTACTTAGTATTCTCCAATATTGTTTTAAGTTGCTGTGTCTGTTCTATTATCAGGTCATTATAGCAAAATCTCTTCACATACCTTAATTATATCTCCAATACAATATGAAAGGGCATGGACCTTATTTGGATTCTTATTTATTTATTTATTTAAATTTTTCCCCCTCCACATCCCTGTCCCCTGGATTCTTATTTAAACTGTAAAAAAAAAAAAAAATTCAATGTGACAATGAGAAATTCGAATACAACCTGAATATTTGATAATATTTAGCACTAACTAACTGATAATAGTAACTTATGGTCAGTTTTTAAAAGAATATCTTTCAGCTATCCATATTATAATATAAAGAAGATAGGATATCTGTGATTTGTTTCAAAATACGCTGGTCAGGTTAGCAGGAGTGGATAATTGTTGAAGCTGGTTACTTTGAGATTCAATAAGTTATTCTCTCCACTTTTGTGCATGCTTGGAAGTTTCCATAGTAAACATTATAACTAAGCTATGATTAAATATTAGCAAAAAGCATTTCTGAAACACCAAAACACAGTGACAGGCTTCTGATTCTCACAACAACCCTGAGAGGTAGATCCGTCGACCCCAATTTGAAAAGACAAATGGCAGAAAGTGAGACTCAGTTCATAAGTAGTAAAACTGAATTCATATTCAGGTCTGAGTATGAAAGTTGATTCTCCATGGTAGGAGGACACACAGCAAATGTAGAGTCTGGTGTAATAAGGAATGAGGCTGTTAGTGAACAAAATCTACAGTCTTAATATTGCTTATGCACTTTGTATACTCAAATGTCCACATGTATTTCCCCATGAACTAAGTGTGGCACACTCATGAGCCAGGGAAGGCACAGCATCCAGACAGTCACACAAAGCACCTGCTAACTCCCATGTGCTGACAGTGACAGGTGGGTAATGGGCTGATGATAAGAACAATATGGACTTTCATGCTTATTTACTTTATCTTTTTGAATTTATGTTTAGACATCTACAACCCTCACTGTCATCTATTTTGAACCTTCGAAAGAATGTTAAAGTAATGCTAAAAACTGGACACCACTCTGAGAGCATTCATTCCACTTAATATAAGGTAATAAATGGTGCAATGTCATAGAGTAAAATGCAGTATAAACCTGTACTAAGTTATGTAGCATTTTTAAAACATAAATATTTAAGAATGTTAAAACAAGGAAAAATACTGAATCATATTGAGGACTCTTAAAAACTACGGAAGAGACACTAGTGAAATGTTGGAGGACCGAAGAAACTTCAAAGGCAGAAGATGAAGAACAAGGAAGAAAGAATTATAAATGAAATGAAAAATGGAAGACCCAATCTGATAGATTCAGACACTGGAAGTCATCACATTATATCTGAGGGGGAAAAGCATGGCCGAGGTACAATGGAACACTCCTGGCCCCTGCGTGGCAAGATGCCAGGGACGAGAATACACAAGCAGCAACCATCCACCAAGGCTTCCTTCCACTCACCCAGTGTTTGCCTCACTACTTTATTAAAGAGTGGCATGGAGGGCCTCCCTGGTGGTGCAGTAGTTAAGTGCTGCGCTGTGAAACTGTCGCAGCTGTGACATGAGTTAGAAGCCCAGCCTGGGAGATTCCCACATGGCACGGCAGACCTCCCCTGCCTCACCCGCTGCTCCCCTCAGCAGTGTATTTCCTTCCATCTGCCTGTTCTGCTCCCCGCTCTGTCTCTGGTGAACCCTCTCACTGCCCCACACCTCTGGCCTGAGGCCAGCTTGCATGCATAAATAAATAAATCTTTAAAAAAAAAAGTGGCACGGAGAAGAACCTATAGAGAAGACATGACAATACAGCACAAAGATGACACATCAGTGGTGCCAGAGTTAAATTACTGATGTAATCACATGGAAACAACTCACTTTTATTTTACTAACAGCACACCCAGGTTTGCCACTTGATCTCACTACAAACTGGAATTCACTCCCTCATTCAACAAACATTTATCGAGTGCTTACTAAGTATCAAGCACTCCCACAGTGGGAGAAGGAAAAAAGTTCCCTGCTTTTATGCTTACTTTTTACAGCTAACTTTTTAGTAGGAGGAAGACAGACAACAAACACGTTCTATAGTCCATTAGGTGAGATGCTCGTGTTCCAGAGAGAAATAAGTCAGTGAACAGGGAGAGGAAATGTCACGAGGGCCTGGGAAGTTACAATTTTAAATAGGATCATCAGAGAAGGCCTCCAAAAAGGTGTCTTTAGCATAGAACACCTGGCTGTAGAGAGGGAGGGACCCATGAAGAATTATTTAGGGAAGGGTATTCCGGGTAGCAGGTGAACGGGCCCTGAAACTGGAGCATGCCAGATTGTTCTAGAAACAGCAAGGGGACCAGTGTGGCTGAAGCAGTGTGAGGGCAGTGTGCTAGGAGCTGAGGGAAGATGGAATGTGGAGGGATAGATTACACAGAGTCATGTATGCCAGTCTGAAGTCTCTGGTTTTCACACTGAAATGGAAAGTCATTGGGAAGTATAGAGCAGAGACACACCTGAAGTGAAATCTGTTCATTAAGCTGTGTTGAGGTTAGACTGAAGGGACCCAGATGGAAGCAGGGAGGCCAGTGAGGGGCTATTATAATACTCACAACAAAAAATGGTGGTGGCCTGGGCCAAGATGGGATGTCAGTGAAGGTGGTGAGAAGTGGTAAGATTGTTAAGATTCTGGAAATAGCTGAGAGAGCTGACATCTTAGATCTATTGAATGAAAGAGAGGAGTGGAGAATAACAGCAAGATTTTTTTTACTTGAGTAACTAGAAGGATGGAATTGCTGTTTACTAAGATGAGGACCACGTTGGAGGAGTTTGAGAAGGAAGATCCAAAGTTTGGACATAGGTTTAAGATACTCAGTGGACATGCAAGTGGGGTAGAATAGGCAGACAGTACATCTGGAGTTCAGAGAGGTTCAGACTGAGAAAAAGCATTGAGGAGTCATGGGCATACAACTCACTGAAATCAAGAAACTGGACCCATGTCAAGAGAGTAATATAGAGAAAAAAAGGGAAGAGTTCTGAAAACTGAATCCTAGAGCTCTCCAATCTTTGGGGTCAAGAATATGAGGAGGAAACAACAAATAAATGCCTGCAAAGTGATGTAAACCAATTAGGATAAATTAGAAAACAAGTAATAGCTTGAACTTGGATAGCATTCTCATACCACACATTCTTTTTATTTTATAGATATGTATTCAAAATAGTTCTTTATTTGTTTAGCATTTTCGATGACCATCAAGGATTCACAGAAGCAGGTTTTTCACAGAATGTGTTTATATCTTCCGAGACCTATGCTTAGACTCAAAAAACTATATTTGTTCTTAAGCGTTTGATTATTAGTTTCATTAAGTGATCAGAAAAGAATGAGGTTATTTTCTTTACAATGAAATATGTGGAAATTAAATGCAATAAAATGTTATTGTTAGCAAGTTAAGAGCTGCCAGAATTATAGGTGTGATTACATGGAGTTCAACTAGTAATAACTTATAAGTGTGTTCTGAAGTTAGATAAAAGAATAAAGACTCTTTGGGAGAAACTGAAGAAAAAGGTGTAAGAGCAAGTATGAAAGAATGGTGCTGAAAGCACATTAGCCATTAGCCCAATTAGAGGAAAGCTAGTGAATATTCTTAAAGTGAAATTATCATAATCATTGTTAGGAAGTAACTCCCAAAATATTAAAGGTAGAAGGTTTGATTTAAGTCTTCCTTTGTTCTTTTGGGGTGAAAAATGCTGTGAAAATCTAATAAGCATCAGAGGAAGGAAACATTTTAAAAATTATGGTGCAAGACAACAAGGTGGAATACTATTTAGCCATTAAAAATCACAATTTAGAAGTATAACTCAGAAAAATGTTTAATATATTGCCAAAAGAAAAAAGCAGATTATAAACCATATGTAAAATATCTAATTTTTAAAAATCTACATGTATAGAAAAACTTCAATTTATTAAAAGTTAATAGGATAATAATGGCTTTAATTTTCTTTTGGATGTTCTTTGAAATTTTCCCAACCTTCTGAAATGAAAATAATTATCTGGTATAAACAAAGCAAAAATGCAAGAACTAAAAGCCTAGTGGATCGCAGAGCCCAGAGACTGAAATCATAACAATCTTATCCTGTGCTGCAGTCAGAAACTAAAGGTCGTGTGTGTGTGTGTGTGTGTGTGTGTGTGTGTGTGTAGGTATGTGTGTGTTTGTAGCTCTATAAGGGTAAGGAAGGGTTTTCCTTTCGTTAGGTTAGGTTATCATAAAAGCAATATGGAGGAAAGATGCTGAAAAAATCTATTTAGAAACCAATATAAAATATTAGCATAATATTATTAATATTATAGCAGAATATTATTATTAGCATATTATTAAATTGGCAAAAGAGTTTAAAATTTAAGAGCCAGCATTCAACAGAATATGGCAAAATGTTTATATACATAGTGTGTATATATATATATGAGATATATATATGTTATATATATACACACACACATATATATTCACATGTATATTCTTAGTGGGGATACATATTAGTACAACCCTTTTTGGAAGTAATTTAGCAAGGTAGATGAAAAACCATAAACTATGCATGTTTAAGATGGGACAGCCACGGAGGGAAACAATTTGTTAGTTTCTCCTAACATTCAGCCTACAACTACCATTCAGCCCAGCAATTGCTCTCATGGACATTTACCCCAGAGAAATGAAAACTGTGTTCAATCGAAAAACAGTGCATGTATATTCATAGCAGCTTCATCCCTAATAGTCAAACAAACAAAACTGGAAACAACTCAGACCTTCTCCAAAGGATGAATGATTAAATAAACCATGGATACTCAACAATAAAGAGAAATGAACTATTGATATACACAACAATTTGGATAATCTCCAGGGAGTTATGCCGAGTGAAAAAAAGCAATGCCAAGAAATCACATACTATATATTCACATTTTTGAATGATTTCCATTTTTGAAATCACAAAATTGTGGAAATGGAGAACAGATTAAATGGTTGGGGGGGGCGTGAGTGGGAGGAAAGAGGTTGTGGCTATAAAAGGGCAATTAGAAAATCCTTGTGATGGAAATGTCTTGTATCTTGACTCTCAATGTCAATATTCTGGTTATATTGTAGGAGTTTTGCAAGATATTATTTCTGAAAAAAGGAACTTGGGATCACCGCATTATTTCTTATAACTACAATGATCTAAAATATCTTTTACTATAGAAAGCATACATCTTATTTTGGCCATTTTCCCAAGTGTGATCAGCTGTACAAGGGATATAACCCAAAAGAAGCTAAAAATGTTAAATGCACTATAGCGTTATTTACTGCAGGGAAAACAATCTAAATGTCCAAACTGGAAAACAGACAAATCATGATATAGCCACCTAAGATTTAAGCAGTTGTGTGCTAAAGCAACAACAAAAAATGTATTTGAAGAGACCAAGATTCAAAATTGTAGTACAATGTCAGCTCTCTGAGGGGGACTGGAATATATTGCAAAGATTGTAATGAAAGCACGCTATGTGGAATTCTTACAGGAATGTTTTCCTTCCCTCAAACTTTCCGTAATGACTGCATGTTTTTTTACATGGCTTGGGGATGAAGGGGGTAAACAGTAAAACGCATTTTTAATGATAAAATTGCAAATGTCGAAGTCACAGTAAAGTTCTTTGAATTCGTTCCTCCCAGGAGAGCAAACTTCTTTTTTCTCAGGTTCCAGGCTCCGACTAAGAACTCACACAAGGCCCGCAGTCTAAGTCCAAGGGGGGTGCTACGAGGCAGCAGGCTCGACCACCGCAGCTGCTCTAGCACCGTGGCCACAGCCCCACCCCAGGACCCCACCAGGAGTCCAAGGAAAGGACCCCAGGGGTGAGGGAGAGACTGCTGCCGGCAAGTGCAGTGACCGCTCCAAGGTCATCATCGAGCCCGCAGCCGCGGGCTGGCCTGGTCCAGGGCTCCTAGGCTGAGGTGAGGGTCCCACTCTCTGACCCGCGTCCTTCGCCCCATCCCGATCTACGACCCCACTGCTGCCAGGGGCTCGGTGCGGCGAGTCCCCACGTTGTGCCGTGGAGGGTGCCAAGGTCCCCATGCCCCAGGCACGGCGCCTCCATCCTCAACCTGGAACCAAGACCCTCGAGAACTGTACCGAGGCGTAACCTAGACCAGTCCCCTCTTCCTTTTTCGCCCTCTCAACCCAGCTTTTCCCGACTCCGGGAAGAACCGGGAAGAGAAGGCGGAGGGGAGCAAGGCGCCGCCGAATAAATACTGTGGCTCAGCCCCGCCCACCGACCTCACTTCCGCCCCGCGGCAAGATGGCGGCGCCCGAGCCCTGCCACGCAGACTTCCGCCGGGTGCCGAGACCGAGGGAGGGCTGCGGGCGGCGTTGGAAGTGAAGTCGCGGCGCTCGTGGTGTGGAGCCGTAGCCCGGGTGCGCTGGGGTGCGTCCCGGCTATGTTCCTGGCGGGTTGCCTGGGGAGAGGGCGAGCCAAAGAGCTCCTGCCCGGGAGGCCCGGGGAGTCTCGCCACGTGGGATAGGGAGGAGCTGGACGCTGCGGGAGGGACGCTCTGACTGCGGGGCGGGAGGCCACGTGAGTGGGGTACCGCCCAGGGTCCGCGTGTTGGTCCGCTTGAGTGAATTCGTCGCTTTTTTCCCTCCCCTCCCAGGCAACATGTCGGAAGGAAACGCCGCGGGCGAGCCCAGCACTCCCGGAGGGCCGCGACCCCTCCTCTCTGGGACTCGGCTTATCGGGCGGCGGCCGGCGCCTCCTCTCACCCCGGGCCGCCTTCCCTCCATCCGCTCCAGGGACCTCACACTCGGGGGAGTCAAAAAGGTACCCCACGGCACCTTTCTAAAGCTACCTTGAAGGCCTCTGGGGTTCACTTTATGTAGGGCATGCTGTGTGCCAGGCCTAATGGGTCTCATGAATCTTGTCCTCAGACTTGGCCTACGCTTTCTAGGGAACCTGTTTTGCCTTAAGTTTAGGTACTGGGTACAAGATGTTGAGATGGTGTTCAGAGGTGGCTGAAGGACAGACTCAATTATTTCAAGATGTTCAAAAGCAACTTGAGTAGTGTTTAATTAACTGTGAGTGTTGGACACCTTTAAGAAATCTATGGAAGCCACCCAGGCAGACATAGACTTTTGCCTGTAGTTTCTAGGAAGTTCTGAATTCACATCCCATTGTGCAAGTTTCTGATATAGAGTATAATGTATCTCAGGGTTTGCATTGGCGGTTGTGTGACTTTTCCTATTACATGCCTGACTGTAGATGTAAAGAGTAACCCTGGAAGGGAAAGGGGAGGAGGAGCAATGACCACTCAAAGCAGCCAATTTTTAAAGACTTAGCTTTGCCTTCGGAAATTCTAGTGGTAGTCTAATGGTATCTTGTATTTGTAAGGCAGATCCTTCTGTACTTGAGCCTTGCAGTTAGAGCCCTTTCTCCACAGTGTCCACTGGTCTGTATAGCAGTCTGAAGAATAAGTTAGATAAGTCCCTTTGCTTTTAGAAGTCCTAAAAGCAGAAACTGAGACTGCTAGTTAGAATTGTTTTTGGTGTCCTTTCTCTGTATATCTCCCTGCCACCACAGCATAGCATTCCTATGCTATGTATCTCAGTAGATTTTTATTAGTGTAGAATGTGCAGAAGAGAGCCATGGTGCTCTTGATCCATAGAATATGCCCTTTGGGACTTTTTATTTTCCTCTGTAGTTTGGTATTGGAACTTACAAAATCAGTGACTCCTGTATTTTACTTTCAGAAAACCTTCACCCCAAATATCATCAGTCGGAAGATCAAGGAAGAGTAAGTTACTAGGCCTTCTGAATACTTGTCCCTTATTTACTGGCTCTAAATTCGGGGCTTTGGGGAAATAAGTAGGTATATGGTTCAGAAATTTAAATTTGTGTTTTTAATTATTCTTATTAGTAATTTTCAACTTGAGTTCCTAGATGATTCCAGTGTGCAAGCTCTTTTTAAAAATATTGCTGTGTGGGTATCCATCCCTAGAAATTATGATTTAATTTGTTTGCAATGAAATGGAATGATTTTCTTTTGCAACCAGAGTTGAGAGCCTATGGATTAAGACATAGTCTCCCTAAAATTCTTTTGCATAATATCCTTCCTGCTTTCAGTCAATACAAAAAAATTCTACATCTTTTGAACAGTCCCTATAATTCAACTTTTGGGTTATAGTTTTTATAAATACTCTCTGCACAGGAAGGTAAAGTAAAATTAACTGAAAGACTGCCCAATCAAGAAAATAGAAAGGTTTTCAATTTAGGATAGGGTTCTTTTCTCATGATGTAGTTATTGGTTCATAAACTATACTCAGGTGGAGTGAAGTGGTGGGGAGAATGAGACCAATTATTTGAGGCAGAGTGAGTGGGTTCCCTTAATCCATTCTCATTTCCAGGCCCAAGGAAGATGTAACCCTCAAGAAGGAGAAGCATGAAAGGGACAGAGACCGGCAGAGAGAGGGACATGGACGGGGGCGAGGCCGCCCAGAAGTGATTCAGTCTCACTCCATCTTTGAGCAGGGCCCAGCTGAAATGATGAAGAAAAAGGGTATAAAGCTGTTGGGGCTCTGGAAGGAAGGAATCAGTGGATTTCAGTTCAGGCTGCCTGAGAGCAGGGCATGGGCAATGGACCACCCCTGCTCCCCCGTTTCTTCCTCACCCTTGTGTTTTGGGTGATTTCCCACAGGGAACTGGGATAAGACAGTGGATATGTCGGACATGGGGCCCTCTCACATCATCAACATCAAAAAAGAAAAGAGGGAGACAGACGAAGAGACAAAACAGATCCTGCGAATGCTGGAGAAGGATGACGTAGGTAGCTCAGGGGAGCTTTGTGGCTTTGGAAAGGGCTTCTGGGGAGCCAGGGACAGGGGAAGAGCTCTGTGATGTCCTGGAATCTTGGTGAGCTGAACATGAGTCTTCGATAGAAAAGGGCTAAGCTGTATGTGTGCCAGCCAGGCCATGCAAGCACCTCCCTCCCCCACTTTTTGGCAGTTCATCGATGATCCTGGACTGAGGAATGATACTCGAAACATGCCTGTGCAGCTGCCGCTGGCTCACTCAGGATGGCTTTTTAAGGAGGAGAGTGAAGAGCCAGATGTCAAACCTTGGTTGACTGTCCCCAAGGAGGAGGACATGGAGGTGGACATTCCTGCTGTAAAAGGTACTCTGTGGCTATTCCATCTCATCTCCTTTTCTGTGGCTCCCCTGCCCACAGGGAATGAGCCTCCCAGACTGCTGCTGCTAAGGGGGTCCTCTCCATTCTAGCTATAAAGTACATGGGCTGAACAAAGATGCTAAATTTCTGTTCTCAGGAGGGTTCAAAGGATGACGTGGATGGTGGACCTGGCCTCATGTCACCTTTTTTACATAAGACACACAATTCTGCCATCCTTTTTTCCTAACTAATGTCCAGGTTCCTGGCTGAGGGGCGGTGGAGAAGATGGCAGTGAAGGGATGGGTACAGTGATGTGGCATGGAGGATAGTGGCTTGATAGTCCTTCTATTTGTATCCCCCTCTGGGCAGTGAAAGAAGAACCACGAGATGAGGAGGAAGAGACCAAGATGAAGGCTCCTCCCAGAGCCACTAGAAGGATTCCCGGTCTCCCAAAGGATGTGTCTGTAGCCGAGCTGCTCAGAGAACTGAGCCTTACCCAGGAGGAAGAGTTGCTGTTCCTCCAGCTGCCAGACACGCTTCCTGGCCAGCCGCCCACTCAAGACATCAAGCCTATCAAGACAGAGGTGCAGAGTGAGGATGGACAGATGGTGGTTATAAAGCAGGAGAAAGATCGGGTATGCTTGGGATAAGGTTCTGTGAAAGTTCTGGGGCCAGGGCAGGGGACCGCAACGTGCGAGGAGAAGTGAGGATAAACTGTCCAAGCCAGAACTCAAGAATAATTGTTCTTTCTACCTACTACTATAATCTACTCTTGTTCTTGTTCTGGGCTTTGCCCTTCGACCCTTGTTAGAGGTGTATGTTGACTTTTTGCAGTGAAAAATTTTGAAGGTACAGGAGACAACATAAACTCTCATGTAGCATCACCCAGCTGCAGCAGTTACTGAGATTTTGTCAGCTGGTCTTGTTGGCTGTGGGTTTTGTTAACCCTCAGAAAAGGCCCTTTGGGGAGCTCATTCCATCCCTTGCTCTTGCGCCTGACTTTGGAAAGGATTTATTCATGAAGGGCAGAGGAAATAATTCCTTACTGAGTTTGCATCCCCTGATTGTCTTCACAGGAAGCCAGGCTGGCAGAGAATGCATGTGCCCTGGCTGACCTCACAGAGGGTCAGGTTGGCAAGCTGCTCATCCGCAAGTCGGGAAAGGTGCAGCTCCTCCTGGGCAAGGTGACTCTGGATGTAACCATGGGAACCACCTGCTCTTTCCTGCAGGTGAGAACCCAGGGAGTCAGATCAAGTCTTCGAAAGAGGGTGAGGAGTGTTGAGTCTTGGCTAAAAGGAGGAGAAGGTTCAGTTACATCAAAGTCATCGCACTGAGTTGTGGGGAGGGGTTCTGTGTCTCACTGCATTCTCTGTCATTTGGCAGGAGCTGGTGTCTGTGGGTCTTGGAGACAGTAGGACAGGTGAGATGACAGTCCTGGGACACGTGAAGCACAAACTCGTATGTTCCCCTGATTTTGAATCTCTCTTGGATCACAAACATCGGTAAAATGAGCAGAGGGAGGACAGTGGTGACTGTTTCCCGCAGCTGCTGCTTGCACAGACATCTGGTTCTCGAGTCTACACGACCCTGAAGGGGCCTGTTTAGCCCACCCACTCCAACCCTCGGCAGCCGTTGTCTCAGCATCCCCCACAGAACTTGGGGCGCTGTGCTCCCACTGCCGCTGTGAGTGGCACAGTGACCTTCCCACAGCGTGGATGCTGCACCTTGATGCTGGGGGACTTGCCCCCTCTATTTATTTTTATATTTATGTCTTGTCGATTGATTGCACCCTTCCCAGGTTGGGGCGGAGGGAAGGGAGTTTGTGGAAAGTACACGCTCCTCCTGGTCACCTCCTGGCCCTCCGGGTAGGAAGTATAAAACTGCTGCTTTTGCTCCCTCCTCCCTCCTGAGCTGTGTCAAGGAGAGAGCAGGGAAGTTTTGAGCCTGAAACTCAGTCTTCAGTCCCAACTCTCAGTTACAGTTGTGTGTGTGACCTTGGGCAAACTACCTAACCTTTCTGAGCCTCGGAGTCCTCATCTGACAAAAATGAGGATAATACCTACCTCACAGGGTTGGTGTGAGGATTAAGTGGAATATTACAGATGACAACTCCTTGCACAAGGCCAGACAGTAGGCACTCAATAAATGTTAGTTTCCCCTCCCTTTGCCTGAGTCTATTTTCAAACAAAATACTAGAGCTTCTTGTCACCTACCATCACCCCCAGGCTTGATGGCCCTGAAGGTACAGGCTCAGGCCCTTGTGTGCCTTTTTTCTCCTGAGCACTCCTAGCGGAGTGCTTCCTGTTCACAATGTGAGGCGCTCATGGGAGGTTCTGTTAGAGGTGAAGAAGATAGAGACGACCCCTGGCCCCAAACAAATGCGCTGGGTGATGCGGCAGTTCCAGGACTCATTCCCTCCATCCTTACCCTGCTGTAAGTACATAGTACTCTTCTAACTTCCATTTTCATATTTCTCAAACTCTGACCACTTATGGAGAGTTTGTATCACACTAAGTCAAAATCTGCTGAGAAACAACCCTTGGTGGGATAGAAAGCAGTAATTTGTTGAATGATGCTGTCTTTGACACTCAGCAGATTACCTCCCACTTCAAAAGCTTTCGATTTGAAAGGCCCCCCCTATGTCTCCTGTCCTAGATCCTGAGGCTACCCACTGAGCTTGAACCCCATTCTAGCTGGCCATACTGGCCTTACCCTTTGTAGGCCTGCGATGTTCCTTTCACTAGGTCTTCACACTCTGGATCCTTCCAATGTGTAGTCCCTGGAGCAACACCTTCTCCTCGTTACTTGTCCACAGGGCTGGGTTTGCTCCTGGTTCCAAGGGGGGTATCTTAGCAGTTAGGGAAGCTGCCAGCTGCAGTGTCTGCTCCTTTAATGCCATGTCACAGCTCCCTTTGCTGGGATTTCAGCAAACCTGGAGTAGGGATGAACCCTCCAGGCTCAGTGAGAACCACCTCCTCCCGACTAGAGGGAGGCCCCAGAGGCTTTCAGTAGGTACACCTTAGTCTCGTCTTCCTGTTTGTTGAGTGTGTTTTCTTTTCACCGTGGCTGGAGCTGCCCCACCAGCAGCTGTAAGGGGAATTAGGTGTTTAATCACCACATTGCCCCTTCTGTAGCGGAGAGTTCGCGTGAACTCTGTTGGATACTGTTCTATTCTCCTTTCTTGTGGAGGTTGGAGCAGAAAGGGTTCCTTGGAGACTTGCGCTGTGGCGTCCTGTTTAGTCTAAGACTGAGCGTTGATGACCACCCTTGTTCTTTTTGTTATGTGGACTTCAGTGCTTGCTTCTCCTTATAACTAGTAGCCTACTAGTGGGTCTCTATGGCAATCCTCTCTTCTCTCATTCAGAAACACACTCCTGCTTTTTTGGGGCTAACTCATAAAGGCCCTGCCTCCCTCTATGTTTGGTATTTTACAGTCTTTAGGTCTTAACTCGTCTAAGAAAACTCAAGGAGAGCAGGTACCGCTTTTACATTCCGTTTACCATTTCCGGTGTCTTGGGAATTGAACTTTATGACCCTGTATCCAGGTCCCCATGACCTATCTCTGTGCCCGAGACAGGTTTTATGTCATCAGTGAAAGTGTAAGAAAAAGATGAGTCAAGTCTGCTTTTTTGCTGAACCTTTGAGGTACACATTTCTACCACCAAATAAATGCAATGCTGGGAGTGAATAGCCCGGAGCCAAAATTATATGAGTGCAAATTGATGTAAATTTATTACTACCTGCATCTGTGTGTGTGCATTTTGTTAAGATACTGAAAGAACTATAGGCTTGTTCATTTTTAGATCTATGATTAAGTGATACAGAGTGTGGCCTTTAGAGTCAGCATTGGGTTTGAATACAACTCCATAGTAACTTTGGGGGAAGTTAGTTCCCTAAGCTCAGTTTTCTGTAAAAATGAGATAATACTAGCTTTCTAATAGGGTTGCTTTTAAACTAGATTTGGTATCAGATTTTTTGTCAGCGCCAAACAGGAGAGTGCTTGCAGAAGACTAATCAACACAAGTAACAACGCTTAGGTGACAGTGACTTAAACAATAAAGATGTTTAAGTGTCTCTTATAACAAGAAGTCTGGAGATAAAAGATTCCAGAGTTGGGTGGGAGCCCCAAAATGTCATCAAGATTTTCTTGGCTCTATTTACTCTGCCATCCTCTTTGTCGCAAGGTGACTGCTACAGCTTTTAGCATTATTTCTTCAAATGACAATGTCCAAACCAAAACAGGATGCAAAGCAGACAGCAGTAAAGGAACTCTCTCTTCAGTTCTGCTCTTGTCGGGGAGGGAGAACCTGCAGAGGCCCTGGGAGACCTGCTCCTGAGACGCTTCGTAGAGCTGGGCCGCTTCCCCATCCTTGCACGAGGTGCTGGCAAAGAGGAAAGGGCGGTTGGACCATTTTGTCTTCTGACACTGGGCATCCTATTGCCTGTTAGACAGGTTCTTATTAGGGAAGAGTCAGGAATGGCAGACATCCATAGTGTTTGCCACCCTGTTCAAAAAATGCTTTCTATTGTAAAGTCATAAAGTATATATAGGTGGAATTTTTTAAGTGTCAAGTTACCATTTATTTCGAATAAACCAGTTTTAGCATTTCAATGCATATTCTGTCAGACTTCAAAACTTTATTGCATGAAATATTAGTGTGTTGCTTTTGTCATGTGCTTTATCTCGTTTTAAAATAAGTATTCTTCCATGTTAGTGAACATTCATTCTTCAGATAATTACGACCTAGTGGAAAGAATTAAAGACAGTGTCCTTTAATCTTCTCAGACCTACCCACATGGTCAGATTGAATGGATCAGTCAGCACATGACTCTTTAAAGGATCACAGGCTTATTTCTTAGGTGCAGTGGACATTGAGATCAATGGCATCCCGGCCTCTTCCTCCTGTGCTCCCACCCCACCCTAGTGCTGGATGCTCTCCTAGTCAGGGCGTTTCCTGTGTTACAGTGACTGTAGCTAGCAAGAGAATCGTGTTAATAGCTCCTCTTGGACTGTAGTTCAGCTGCCAGAGTTTGACAATTAGAGAGTAGGGACTGGGATGGGCTTGGGTCTTACGGGCATATTCTGAGAAAATAGAGAATAGAATGCCAACACTAGTAACCCCTCTGCTTGGCCAACTTCTGACTCAGCTCTTCCGAATTATTATTTTTTCCTTCTCATTGGAACAGTCGCTTGTGCAACTCCCCCAGAAACTGAGGAAGGGGCTGGACTTTCATTTACCTTGATTTATTATCTGATTCACTTACATTGAAGAGACCTAGTCAGAGGAAATGCAGTCTTGATCATTATTGGCCTGACTTTATCTTGCATACTTTTCAGGATTCAGTGGAAAAATAGAAACCAGTTGTTCTAGGTATTCTAAACAGAAAAGTTTTATATACAAAGAAATGCAGCTCTCCTGCCTCTTTGACTATGCAAATGCCTCTCCTTTTCTTTCTCCTTTTTCTAATAAACCTGTCCTTTCAAAATGTTTTTTAAAAAGAAAAAGGAAAAAGAAAAAAGGAAAGAAAGAAAAAGTAGACCTACTGGAAAAGTGGAGAACTGAACCATGCGTTGGGCCTCCAGGAATCAGCACACCAAAGAACTGACCATCACGGGGCTAGCCCCCACCACAGTCAGGAAGGGGGAGAATCAGGAGAACATATTGGTCTAGCTGCTGTCTAGGAATCGGGAGTCCCCACAGTCTCAACTGGAGAATCACAGGAATAAAGATAGGACCCTGGAACACCTGAGCATCTGCTGTGTACTCGATATGGTTGTAGAGTGGGATACAACAGGGACAAAGTAGACAGGTATTCAGTAGGAGAAAGACAGTAAACATAAGTTGCATAGTATGTGAGGAGGTAGCAAATGTTTGGGAATTTAAACAGCAGGGATGTGGGGAGTCTGGTGTGGAACCTGTTACAGCAGGCTCGGCCTCACTGAGAAAATATTTGAGGAAGTGAACCAGTGGGAACTTTAGTGTTGGGGACTGTACTGGGCAGAGGGAACAGCTGGAATCTGAGGAAACGAGGGGCCGACTGGTACTGGAGAGGGAAGAGGGGAAGGCGCCCAGAAGTGGAAGGTCTGGGTCACGGAAGAGGCTATCTGGAAGAGCTGTCTGCCGTAGTAAGGACTTTGGCTTTATTCTAAGTGAAGTGGCTGGTCATTGGATTTCAAAAGACTCCCTTCAGCTGCTGAGTTGAGGCAAGGGTAGAAGCGCTTATTTGGATCTTGCGCAGCAACCCAGCCGACAGGGTAGTGGCTTGGGCCAGGACAGGATTAATGGGGGGTGTTGAGAAGTGGTTAGATTCTAGATACTTATTTCAAAAGCAGAGCACTTTGACCTGTCAATAGATTAGAACTGAGGTGTGTGAGAGAAAAATCAAGCTGACGCCACAGCTTTAGCAGCAAAACAGGAAGATGGCCTTTACTGCCACCTTTCAAAGTTCAGTTGGTGAATCATCCAGAATCCTGGCACAGAGATTTTGGGAAATGCCGTATTTCACTTTCTAGCCCTGGTCATTCCGACTGGGCCTTCACAAAGTGTTGGGTTATGAGTACCAGTTGACCAGATGCACCACAGCTGGTTTAAGGGCTCAAAATTTGGGAAACTTTCTGTGACCATGCCCTGCTACTGACCCAAAGTTCTCTGTGATTCATTCCCTTGAAACAGTAAATTCCAAATGAAAATACACTCAATACCTAAGACTAACATCCTCAGTAAGACTCTTAAACCTTTCACCAGGGCAAGAGAGTTACAGGAGTGCTTTTCAAAATATTTTAATTGCATCATAACTCTAATGGCTGTATTAGAATCTATCTTTGGGCTATCAAAATTCACCCAATCACTTATTTCTGTGCATTTTGGTTTTTCCAGCTTTCCACTTTTTAAAATGGTATGGTAAATAATCTTGTATTATTGCCAGTATCCTCAGTTATTTCCTTAGGACTGTCCATTTAAAATGACTTTTCTGAGTCAATCCTATTTATATAAGTCCTGATAGACACTGCTCCCCAGAAGGCTGACCCCCTTCACATGCCATCAGCTGCAGAAGAGCTGCTTGTGCTTTTGCAAATTTTATGTAAGTTCAAGATTCTGTCTTTAAACTATATAAATGGAAAAAGATGCTGAGTAGAGGACCTGACCTGTACTTACCTGACCCCTGTGCGCTCTCTCTTCTCCCTGTCAAACAGCGGCAGCCATGTGCTAAGAACAGACTGTTCCTTAGTGGAGTTAGATGCTTTCCAGTAGTCACTTGTGTTTTTCCAAAGTTTGTTTCTGCCAGTTGTGTTCACTATTGTTACAGAATTCAATTAAACATTGCATAAACTAATAAAATAGGAGGACTAAAGAAAGTCTGATGAAAATAAGGTAAATATGCAATGAAATTTAATATCTACTGATGGAATATGAGTGCTCCAAAAAGAAAGTTCTTATTTCTGTGGAGACTGACGTAAATACTTAGGAAAGGCAAGTCACTAAAATACTTGTTGGATTAAGTTTAGACAAGCTCAGTGTAGAGATGAGAGCAATTGCCATCATCAGGGTAATTCTGTACCTAGGTTGCTGCACAAGTCCTCTAATGCTTTGACTTTGCATTTCACTTTTGAAGGAACCAGAGCTGGTCTAGTGAAGTGCGTGACGGGTGCTGATTGTGGACCTGTATGCCAAGAAAAGACCAATGGATGAATGTGTTAAAATATTTAAAGTAAATGTTCTTTTATTAAAAATGTCCCCAAAAATGTCAGTTAAGATTAGACACAGCTGAAAAACAGCAATCCAAAATAACAGTGGCTTAAACAATTTCTTTTTTGGTAAAAGTCTGAAGATTCACATTCTGAGCCAGTCTGGCAACTCTGCTCCACAAAGCCCCAAGGCTCTCAGGTTCCTTCAGCTTAGTCCATGCTTTCTAGTATGTGGCACTCGCCTGTCCTCACATTCTAAGTTGCAGCCAAGAGCTTTAGTAAAACTCCCCTGGTCACAGGCAGCCAGATAAAAGGTTGCTATCCCCCATGCTCATAACGCCTGCCAAGTGACAGGGCGGCAAGCGTATCTCCTTTAAAGAAGGTTCCTGGGAGCTGCCCCATGACATTTTTGATTATATGCTATTACTGTCCAGGAAGTAGTGACATCACCTTGAAGCCTAGAAGGAGCCTGAGCAGTGTAGTCTTTATCTTGAGTGAGCACGTGGCTTCCTAAAAGTCAAGGCTTATTACCATAGAAGCAAACGAGGTTGAGAAAGAGCCAGCGGCCCCTGTCACAACTGTTCAACTTGCTTTAAGAATAACTGAACAGGGCCTCCCTGGTGGCGCAGCAGTTAAGCGCTGCGCTGTGGCACTGTCAGCAGCGGTGACGCGGGTTCGATGCCCGGCCAGGAAAAATCCCACATGGCGCTGCAGACCTCTCCTGCCTCGCCCGCTGCTCCCCTCAGCAGTGTATTTCTGTCTATCAGTCTGTTCTGCTCCCCACTCGGTCTCTGGTGAATCCTCTCGCCGCCCCACGCCTCTGGCCTGTACCCCAGCTTGTAGGCAGAAATAAATCTTTAAAAAAAAAAAAAAGAATAACTGAACAACTGCTGGCCTCCTCTGTGATAGAACAGCTCCCAGTGGGTGGCACTTACAAAAGCAAACCTTCAACTGCTGCCTTGGGTATCCCATGCTTCATTATTACCATTCCCTGTGTACACACAGTGCTCCTGCCCCTTTGTCCTGTCATATTCATCAGAACCCCAAGTTTGGGGTTTGGGTAAATCTTGCTCTCTGCCTGGTCTTCATCTGCCTTGAGGCCTTAAACTTGGCCCACCGTCAAGCTGAGTGATGTCTCTTAAAGACCGATCATCTGTATTTTCCTTGTCTATCAACTTTCCTGCCTCCCCAGACAGTATCTGTCTAACATCTTTTACTGTGTCCTCAAAGACACACTCAGTTTAAGATTATTCACACTGCATGGTCCTTATTTGAATATTGATTCTGAGAACAGCAAACATCTCTTGGCAGGAACATTCCATTCAGTCCCTGTACTAAGAGTCCCTGCACTTTAAGAAGGCTTCTAGCAGTTTCAGGCCCTGGCCAGACCCTTTTAAATTTGTGCTGCCTAGCACCTCACATGGACCCTTGACATCGCATACTAAAACAGGGTTCATTATTGTGACTTCTTCTTCTGCCCCTTTTAGATGTATGTGTATATATGTATGTATGTATATGTATCTCCTGTAATTCCAGAGTCTTTCTCAAATACCTGAAAGCCATTCCTTTGAACTGAAATCCTCAGGGAAGACGCCCTCTGTCTCCCAGTCTCTGTGAGGATAGAATCCTAACTTCCATCTCTGGTAGCTAGCAGACTCATTTACAGAGATTAATCTTGAAATTTTTTACTTGGTCTCCCACCTGCCCCATCCTCCCTTTAAAATGCCTAGCTCCTCCACAAATCAGAATAGAGCTTCCCAGGCCCAGCTCTGGCCCTATCAGTTGTTACTGAATAAAATCTGTTTTCACCACTTTAATACCCACTTTTGACATTTTGAACAAAAGACTAAAAAAAAATCATAAGGCTACCAGGATATTTGTATATTGACTAGCTATTTGATAACATGAAATAATTTTTTTAGCTGTGATAAGCTATAGTGATATTTTCCAAAATAATAATTTAAAAAATCGATTCAACTCTAAGTAACCTAAGTGTTCATTGATTGACAGAGGAATAAAAAGATGTGGCATGTAAATACAATGGAATACTACTCGGCTATAAAAAAGATAAAATTTTCATATTTGAATATGCATATTCACAATATGAATAGACCTAGAGAGAATTACTTAGTGAAATAAACCAGACAGAAAAAAGGCAAACATCATATAGAGATACAGATGAATTAAATAAATGTTTTGACTATAAGGCCAATTAGTGGTTACCAGAAGAGAAGGGAGAAGAAGGATGGGTAAGTTGACAGAAAGGGACAATGGTATGGTAAAGGATAGACTTTTTAGCAGTAAACTTAATGTACTATATATACATGTTGATTGTCAACTATGAACACCTGAAACTTAAATAATGCAATCTTTCTTTCTTTTCGAAATTCACTATGAGAAAAAAATGTAACCAGAATGTTATGGCTTCTCACTACTTCCAGCATTAGCATCCTTTCTTGGGTTTTATAAGCATCTCTTTAATTATCCGCCTGTTTTACACCTCTCCCACTCCAACCCCTCCCTCCAACTCCCATCAATCTGTTTTTGACACAGCAGAGAGAACCCGTAAAATGTGTTGAGATCATGCTACTTCCCATCTCATTCATAGCAGAAGCCAAATCTGCTCAATCTACAGGCCTCACAGATGCCCTGTGCTGCTTTTTGTATAGAGCAGGCAGGCTCCAGCTTTTGCATTAATTTCCCCCCTGCTTAGAACCTACTTACCCAAAATTTCTTTGTGTCTTGCTTCCTCTCTTCCTTCAGGGTCTCTGACGTTCCCTGAGCCCCTAAATAAATAAGTCCCATCCCTGACACTCCTTATGCACCTTTTCTTCTTCCTTTTTCTTCATATCATTTTTCACTACCTGATATATTATCTACTTCCTTTTTATTTTGGGGGGCCCTGTATTCCCACTTGGACATAAGCCATGTGGAGAGTGGAGATTGTTTTGTTCACTGCTGAATCCCTGGGACTTAAAATAGTTGCTTGCACATAATAGGCACCAAATAAATGTTTGCTGAAAAAATGAAGGAATGACACTGTGTAAAGGTTGTAAGTGCGTGCCAAAGAATTAATAACCACATATCCCAGCAAAGATAAAAAAAGACTTTTCAAGTGTCCTAGTTCCTCCCAAAGGGAGAGTATCCCTCACTTTTCCAAGGAAAATAAAAGGTCTAGCTGACCACGCAGGCAGGGCTTTGGGCCAATTGAATGTACGGTCCTTGTGGCTTCCGCTGCTGAATGTGTAATCGGTGCTGGTGTTTGTCATGGATTTACTGTGAAGGCTCTTGAACATCCACAGAGATTGTACCAATCGGGGATGCTGCACAGAGAGCAGTCCTAGTGTCTTTGGGACCCCACGACCCTATGACCCCCTTGAGATGAAAGTCTCTCGGATGAGTTTCCTGATGAGAGAAAAGAGAAGCGGCCTCCAGCTGAAGGTGCCCCTAGGGGCCAGGGATTGCACCTCCCTTATGTGACTAAGGAATAGTCCTTTGAAAAGCAGCTCTTAGCTTGCTCTTGGGCTCTTGTCAACACTGAACACCTGAAAAACTACTCAAACACACACCCATGGAGGCCTTGTAACTCTTTCTTGGGGGCCTGGTTAATTGGGACTCAGCAGCTAAGAGTGTAAGAAGGATCCAACAAGTGCCACTTGTCTGGTGGAAATGGGTGTATTTAAGGCTACAGCTGGCCTGGCCCCAGTGACATTTTCAGCTGAATGTTATCCCTTTGGCGAACATGTTACGTTCCATCCCATAGTCTGCACCTCCATGGGGCTCTCGGTCCATACAGTTCCCCATACATGCCTAGGCCCAGTTCACTTGTGGTTTGTCTATGCTGAAACCAAGTGGTGTCCTCTGGGCTGTGTGGCTGTTCAGCATCAGTGCCAGCTTTGGGGGCCAAAAACAGATGTGGTTGCTTCGCTCAGTAGGCAGAACTCAAAGCTGTCTTCAGAGCTCCCACCAACAGGCTTTGCTGAATCCTGTCATGTTTTTACTGACTCCTGGGTTGTTGATGATGCCTAGCTGTTTGGTCTGCCAGTTGGAAAACTACAGACTGGCAGATTAAAGACTTCCTCTTTGGAGCCAGGAACTGTGGGAACAAATCACAGTTGCTGATGGAACCATCTGGATCATTCATGTAGGCACACAAGTTGAGGCTCCATTGTCTCATGAGACTGCCTGGGATCAGGCTGCAGACCGAGCCTGCACTGCCCTGACAGCCACCTAGGCTGGACCCATGGTCAAACCAGACATGCATCAACCTACCACCACAGACAGCCTTGAGCAAAGGCCTCTGCGCCATTTCCTACCGCATGCCAAGCCTGTGACTCCTGATGAAGTTCAGTTGTTTGTGTTTCAGCAAAGGAAAACCATTGCACAAAGTTGAGTCCATCGAGCCTTCGACCCTCCTGGGTTGCTATGGGGGTGGCTCACCACTGTTGATATCTTCTCAGGTTGCTCTTTGAGGCCAATCAGCTGACTGCCCACACCACTGTCCCTTGAAATTAATCTTTTATTCCCAGTTTTCCAGACGGTTAATCTCATGATGATGCATTTTAGATTTTGATGGCTCTGAAGCCACTCAAGGTGTTTGATGGACCTTCCACACTGCCCCCTGCTGTACAGGCATCTGAGAGTTCAAAATGATTTCCCTCAAAACTGAGTTCAAAATGATTTCCATGACCACCTAGTCTGAGCACTTAAGTAAGACAATATGGTCACTAATTATCACCATTCTTAGGAAACAGTCATCCCTGTTGGCCACTGCTGAGTGCCAATCTGAATTTTAAAGATTTATTTATTTATGCACACAAGCTGGGGTGCAGGCCAGAGGTGTGAGGTGGTGAGAGGACCCACCAGAGACAGAGTGAGGAGCAGAACAAGCAGATCGGCTGAAATACACTACTGAGGGGAGCAGCGAACGAGGCTGCTGCACCATGTGGGAATCTCCCCGGCCAGGTATTGAACTCGTGCTGCAGTGGGTCTGGATGGCTTCATTGTGCTGTACTTAACCTGTTGTGCCACCAGAGAGGCCCGCAATCAGAATTTTAAAAGGTGGGATTTATATAGACCTATTTTGAAAAATTGGGATTCCCTTCTCAGCATGGTGTGTGTTTCTCCTAATGGCAGCCCCAGCAGAACCAGTTGGTTTACCATCTGATAGCTGCCCAGTCAAAAGAGGGTCTAGTGGATTCCAACTTAATGCTGATTAATTTTCTAATTAACTCATTGTACAATTTGTTAACATCATATTATTAAGTAATACCAAGTATGACAATTCTGCATTTTTTCCCCCAAGAATATTGTCTCCAAAACTGAGTAACAATACTATATTAAACCAACAGTTCCCAACCTCTGTCCCAAGGCACCCAAGGGTGTCCGGACAGCAGCAAGCCCATAGAGCACCTTAAATATTTTAAGTGTTCAGGGGCAACACAGTGACACTAACATCTATAGGAAACTGCAGATTATTAGTCCAAGACAGATCACGGTTTTAACATTAGAATTGTTGGAGGAAGTAGTAAACTCTGAGCCCATGAATCATATTCTCAGTGAACTCCACCCCATGAGTTTTTTATAGACTACATTCCCATCTCCACATTGAAGAGCTATCAGGTGTCAAGGATTACAACTCCCAGCATGCCATGAATTTGACTTCCTGAATGGGGGGGGGCCGGTGGGAGCTAGGACTAGAGTTAAGTAGCCATGTTTGGCTTATAACTGAAGACGTGGGCTTGAGCACTCTTGCTTTTCTGGCTTTCAACTTATGCCCTGGTGTCTCAGTTCAGAGGGCATTGCTGGTAGAACATGACAATCAATTCTCTCTTTGTGCTACCTTTTTTCTTAAACTGTTTTTTTCTCTGTGTGCCTGTTTTTGGGTCTTAAATGTGTGGGTGAAGACTCACACCTAGGTTACCCCGCTTCCCCCTAGGGCTATCCCATGACAGAATTTTGTATTTTTGATAATGTCATATCTTTGCAAAGTTGGGTTTTCTGCAGTTGCTGTGATAAAGAGTACTGTGTGAATATCAGAGTGGAACAGGAAATGAGTATAGCAGAATCTGATTCTGAGGTTTGAGAAGTTGTGTAGCACCCAGAACATCCCACTAGCAAATAATGACTATTGAAAAATAAAATAAAAATGTTATTTTTTCTTTCAATTTATGTTTCATATTTTCATATGGCTACTAAGTTATGACAATATAAATATTAAGCTGTTAGGACCTGACAACTTAATAAATGGAATTGTTAGGTATTTCTCTTGTCCTGAATTGCTGTGGGAAAAAAATTACCGAGACACTAGGAGCACAATTGATTAAATTTTATAAAAATACCTTTGTCCGTGTTGTACTTGACCCTTCTGGACAAAGGGTCTGGTTGTAATAAACAGCAAATTCATAGGCACTGGAATGGGACACAGTGGGACAGTAAGGATTTAAGCACCTGGGAGGGATCACGTCAGTGCTGGGGGGGCATGCGGAAGGGGGTCAGTCTAGTAGGACTGCCTCCGGAGCTTCCTCACAAAGGGAAACACCATAGTTCTCCCCAACTATTGCAAACCCTTTAAATTGAAGTGATGCTGAGTCTTTTATCTCCTGCAGGACTCCTCTGCTCTAGATTTAATCACTGATTCTCCCTAATCTCAGCTGGGAATCTATTGGAAATAGCAGGGATAACTCTCATTCTTTCACCTTCCACACAAAACTCCCCTCAGCCCATCTGGGTGTTGCTCTCTTACCCATTCCACTAGCCATTGCTCAGCCAATCCAGTGAGTGGGTGAATGCCTCTTGGTTGGCCGTGTGGACAAACAGAGTTAGCCATTCCTCCAAAAACAGGGATTTGACTTCATTGTTTGACGTGTATTAAGAAATCTCAGGATTACAATTCTGCCTGGAGAACACATTGGAGACACTGTCAACCCGTACCCGTGCCACCAGGAGATCGGGTGACCCTTGGACAGCGGCACTCTTCAAAATGAGGCTGGCTTTTAATTATTCAGATAACTGACATTGTTCGTGTGCATTCTGAGTAGTTAGCCATACGATGGAAGTTGTCCTTTTAGAAAAGGTGCTATGAAATGTGTCCCCGAACTTAGCTGAAGTGATCAAGACACCACCTTGACTCTGGAAGGCATAAGCCCTTCCCCATTCTTGAATAGTACCCGATACATCTTGCCTTTATCAGTGTTCATTAAGCGAACAAGCACATAAGCCAATAAAGCCTGTTATTTGTGTTGTTCAGATCTTCCGTGACCTTACTGATTTTTTTAGTTTACTTCATCAGTCACTTATGAGAGATAGGATGTCATCTCCCAGTATATTGTTAGATTCTCCTGTTTTCTGTGTATTCATCAGTTCTTGCTTTCTTTATCTTGACACTTCGTTATCATATATATATATATGCATGCTTAGAATTGTTGCAACTCCTTGAATCTTTTACCATTATTAAGTGGCCCTCTTTTCCTCTAGGAGTACTCTTTGCTTTAGGTTATTTTATCTAATATTGATACAGCAGCACTTTCTTTTTAATTGGAATAATTTATTCTAACAAAAGTACAAGGTATAGGAAATTAATCCATTTGAATCATTTCAGAGAGTTGAGAAGGCTTCACACTTACACAGTTTTTAGTGCCTTTGAAAAGAAACCTTCAGAGTGAAGACCAGTGGCCACACAACCCTGACCACACATGTGGTGAGTCCTTAGACTTGGGAGTGCAATGCTGGTAACATTAGGAGAATGCCACAACAGGCACAAAAAGAAAGATGTTCACTGAATTCACAGCTGGCGATTAGAAGATGGGCGAGAAATGTTAGGACAAAAGGAGAAAGGTCGCAGGGGCTGGATGAGGTCAGAGCCGGTCCAGAGGCGCTACCCATGAGGGGTGCTGCCTTGTACTACAGGGGCACAGCGCTGCTCCCACCAGCAGAGCCGTCCCTGAAACGAGCCTGTTTGCAATCCAGCTCATGCTACTGCCTGGTGAGTAGACTTCAAGTTTCTTCCACTAGAGAAATCTCCTACTACTAGCAGGCTTCTCCAGAGAAACAGACCCATCGGGATATGTATATATGTGTATTTAGAAAGAGCTTTATTATAAGGAATTGGCATCCGTGTTTATGGAGGCTGACAAATTCCAAGAGCTGCAGAGGGAGTTAGCAAACCAGAGTGCTAGGATAGTGAAAGGGGCAGTGCCAGCCTGAGTCTGAAGACCTGGAGAGCTGACTGTGTAGTTCAGGCTCATAGGCTTAAGACTCAGGATGAGTCAATGTTTTAGTGTGAGTTTGAAGCATTCTGTGCAAATGCTGATTTCCCTCTTCCAAAGCAGTCCACCAATTCAAATTTAATCTCATTCAAGATGGCTGGAGCCAGAATAGCCATCTTAAACTTGGAAGTCAGTCCACTGTGAGCCACATGATAGAAGAAAGGGGACTATTCTGAGGACTATGCAGAACAGAACTTCTAGACCAATGCTGGGCGGCTAACATCCAGACTGCAATGGAAAAGAGAAATTAGCCCTTAATTTTTTTTTCCTGCTGTTATTTTGGATTTCAAATCTGACCTTACACACCATCACACATCTCCTAAGGATAAAGGGCAACTCAATGTAATGAAAACCATGGTAGATATTACGGAACAGTTGCCTGAGGTTAACCCAGGGAGACATCTAAGCTAGATCTTCAAGAAGGGAGGAAACACATAAGAAGTAGACAGTGGGGTAACTATCAGAAGGGCATCTATGGGTTGGCCAATTAGTTCAGTTAGAGCATGCTGCTAATAGAAAGGAGACTGGGCAATTGGAGTCATATTATGTCAGGTCTTCAGCTGTTTTCTTCTTGTTCTTTCATGTGGGAAGTTTCTCCATCAGTCATGCTGGATGCTGGGTCATTTGCTAGGGCAGTCCATATGGCTGGGCTTGGGAGAACTGTGGCTATGAAGCTGGCTCAGGAATGGTCATCTTCCCATGGCCTAGCTCTGTGAATTTGGAGAGGAGAGCTTGGAGTGGGAGCTGTGATGTAGGGTATGTTAGGCAGAATTCTAAACTGACCTCCAAAGACCCACACCCTTGCACATCCCTTTCCTTTGAGTGAGAAGAGGACTTGTAATTTTCCTCTAATCCATAGACTATTGCAAAGGAGAAAGGGTTTTGCAGATGTAGCCCCTACACCCTTAGATTACTTGAAAGAGATTATAACCGGTGGGCCTGACCTAATCAGGTGAGGGGCTGCCAATCATAGACTTTCCTGCTGACCTTGAAAAGGCAAGCTGCCAAGAGTTCTACAGCTGTCAGGGGAAAAAAGGTTTTTTAGGGGCTCCCTGGTTAAAGACACAGTGCTGTCAAGCTATTGCCAGCCACTGCAACATGAATTCGATCCCCGGTCAGGGAGCTAGCCCACATGGTACAGCAGACCTCTCCTGTCTTGCTCGCTGCTCCCCTCAGCAGTGTATTTCAGTAGATCCACCTGTTCCACTCCCCACTCTGTCTCTGGTGAATCCCACCAGGAGAATCTCTGGTGAATCTCACCCCCTACACCTCTGGCCTATACCCCAGCTCTTGTATGCATAAATAAAATAAATCTTTTAAAGAAAATAAGTTTTTTAAACATAAGCTTTTATTTAGGGTTTTTCTTAGGATAGCAATCTGGGAACAGAGACCCAAGAAACACTTGATTTGTATGCCCAGGGAATTCTTCCAAGAACCATGTGCTTGAAAAAGGACCCCAAGCCCCAGAGGAGACCCCAGTCCCAACCAATACCTGAGTGCAGCCTGCTGAGATCCCTAATAGAGGCCCCCCAGCTCCTCCTCCCACTCTGCAAACCCATGATTTAGATGCCTGACCCACAGAACTGTGAGATAATACATGTATGTTGTTTGAAGCCACTGCATTGGCATTATTCCTTAGGCAGCACTTAAAAAATTCATACTGAGGGTCAGATATGGTTGGCCTGACCCAGCTTTGGTGAAGCCCCCGGCCTGCCTCTCCCAGTTGGGAGATGGGGCAATGTGACAGTGAGAGAAATTGAAAATCCAAGATGGAGGGATTAAAAAACTGTAGTCTTGGCAAACAGTGGCACTTATATTTTCCATTATTACTCCCCTCAGTGATACTCTCCAATCTCATAATTACAGTAGAACTTTTTAAATTTGGACTGAATTGCCTCCTCACATTTCCTCTGCCAACACCTTGATTTCTTTAAACTCATAATAAGGCAGATTGTAAAACAAACCAACTAAAATATTAATGTCATTCAAAACACCCTCCCAGAAACACCCAGAATAATGTTTGACCAAATATGTGGGCACTTCATGCTCAGGCAAGCTGGCAAGTAAAATTAACCATGACAATTATTATCTGCCTTATTATAGTCATTCTAGTGATTGTGAAATGATATCTCATTATGGTTTTAGTTTACATTTCCCTAATGACTATTGATGTTGAGCATATTTTCATGGGCTTTTCCATTTGCATATCTTCTTTGGTGAAAGATCAGTTCATATCTTTTGCCTATTTTTTTAATTAGTTGTCTTTTTATTTAGCCTAAAGTATTTTGAGATTCATTATTTCTTATAAGCTCATATTTATTAACGCTTTTGTGAAAGATTTGGGGACCTGTTTGAGGGTACATGTCTCCTGGGAGGAATCTGTATTTACCTCTGCCAGGAAACCAGAGGCATTACAAACATAGTTTTCACTTTCAATGAAATTTTCCTTGTGGTTTCTAGGTAAAAGGGTAATGTAATTTTCAACCCTTCATCTTGCTGTGGCTCTGGTGACCTCATTTTCTGAACAACAATAAAAAAAAAATCAGGATACAAAGTCTGAATGGAAGTACATATGGGGACAAAAGGTGAGAGTATTTGATGTCATGACTGCCAGGGAAAATCCGTATTTTTACAGGGCCATCCTCAACCTTAGTTTTAGAGACTGGGCCAACTGGACAGATTTTGGTGTTATGAAAATATCATCTATAATTTAAAACTACTTTAAACAGTAAGATATCTCTGTGCTTTATATCCCAGGGATGTTTAATTAATAACTAATTATTATTAATAGTTAATTATTAATTAATTATTGAAAATGCCTTAACTGGGAGTATAAACTTCCGAAAAGATTGATTAGATTCTGAAAGATTCAAGCAGATACACTGTATAGAGCTTCAACTACCTTTATCCCTCAAAAAAGGAATTTCCTTTGGTGAAATAAGTAGTATCCATGATTGGCCAGAAATACTGCACAAAGGTCACACACTTGATGACAGGATATAGACGTCTAGGGGAACAGATGTGTACACCCTTTGTAATGGTACTTTTGGTTTAGATTTCAAAACCCATGGCTTCAGAAAATTACTGTTGTGGAGATTACAATATTGTGCCCTTAAACTACTGTTTCCTGTGTAAGGGATGAATCGTTCATGCAAAGTTTTGTCAGAGTACCTAAATGGACAGGGAACTGGAACTTTATCAAGATTATAGAACAGTTTGTGAAAGCTGTTTTTGAGTGTACTTGCTACTGAATGTTTCTATGAGCAATAGAATTCTTCCTATACTTCATTATAACATAACATTGAAGGTTAGGGAAATCCTTTGCTAGCTGGATTTCATGCAGAGCGCTTAGATACTTCTACATCATCAACCAAGGTCTGTCAGAGCTTGAACCCAATCACTTCAGAAAGCCTGGCATTAGGGAAAGGTGAGGTCATTTGCCAAAATGGCTGAGAGAGGAGTAGAAATATTTATTTACTTGGGTGAAAATATTCTGTAATTGCAGAATTAACTACAAAACTTTATGTAATTTGAAGAAAGCTCTTCTTGGCTCACCCATTCAGGCATCAATAAATAACTATAACCACAATTATGATAGGCAATCCTCTTACCCTGTACCAAGTCTTTTATGCCACTCTGCCTCATTATCTATTACATACATCATCTCGTTAGTGCATGTACATTTCCATACAACCCTATGAATTGATACATTTATTCCTATTTTATATGCACAGAAATTGAGATCACATAAATTGGTGTTTGCAAGTAAACTCAAGCTTGCTTCTTCCTATTCCCCACCAATATCATCTCTGTTGATTTCAACTTGAGCCTGTACATCAAATCTGTTCACAGAGTTGCCCACAGAAAGGAGGTAAAAGATCTTAACACTTAAAAACGTAACACATTTGAACGCTCAGATTCACCGCTGACTCCTCGACCTGCATTTTGTGAACCCCTTCGGGGTAACATTCTGGTAAAGCGAGGCTGCCAGAAAGGGAGGTCTTTTTGTCGGCCAGCCAATGAGCTGGCTGGGTATTGTGAGCGGCAGGTCATTTGGCCAATGGGTTTAGCCCCTGAGGCCCCGCGAGAGGACAGGAAATCGGGGTTTGGAGCATGTGGATCCTTTGGCGTGGCGGGTGCGTCGAGCCCTGTGTTCTCCGTGGGTCCCGCGGAGCCGGCCGAGGGCTGGAGTCCTGGTGAGCGGCTTCGAGGCAGAGTGGAAGTCCGGGAGGCCAAGGTGACGCCGCTGCAGGCCAGGTGGGCCTCTGCTCAAGCACGCGGTGGCCAGCGGCCTGTCCGCTTTGGCCCCGTCCCCTCCCCCTCCCCCTTCCCCTCCCCCTCCCCCTCCCTGGCGCGAGGGGCTGTGGGTCGTTATTTGAGGCTGGGTGTGGAGGAGTCGCGCACGACCTCGAGAGGGTGGGAAAGCTGTGGCCCGAGGCGGGCGGGAACTCACGTGCACTCCTGCGTGGGAATGTTATTTGGCTGGAAATATTGGGCAGGATCCCGCGCAAAGCTGTTGGTTTTGGGAAAGGTACTTTTCTCGCGGGTGGCAGGAGAGGAGATCTTGCTTGGGCGCCGCGCCTCGGGTTAGGCCCCAGTCGCAGGCCCAGCTGGGAGAAGGCGCCTGGAGAAGAGGAAGCGAAGAGAATAGGCCCAGCCTGCCCTCGGACCCTTCCTTGTTGGACGTGATAGCTAACTCTGCTAAAGTAATCCAAAAAAAAAAATTCCCCATGAAGGGAAGGCCGTCTGGAGGAGGTGCCTGAATCTATGGAGGAGGTGGTGGTCGGGGGCGGGGTGGAAAAAGAGGAGGCTCCCAGACATCCGTAATTGGTCGGTGGTGGGGTGCCCTCTCCGTATGTACAAATTAGGCAACTGATACTATTTTGGATTGTTTGGAAGTGTTGGGAAGGTGTGAACAGAGCCCTCGCTAACTGAAAGGGGGTTTAAGCAAGTAAAGGAGAGAACTGTTAGAGCTTTTGAGGAAGGGAGGCATGTCTTGCCGTTAAAGTGTAAAAGATGATAGTTGAGTTTAAAATACTTCCAGTTCCTGGACTCCCTCCACCTGCAGTATTGAGTTATCTGTCAGTTCTTTGTATGTGTGGTTTATTTCTCTGTAGCTAATACTTAAGACAGTTTTTCAGAAGTTTAAGAGACTTGACTTTTCAGCAAGGAAGGGACCAGGTGTCCCTTCAGGACAGTGAAGGGAGCCACATAAGGAGGGAATCCTGAAATCTGTAGGTTATGAGTTCCAAGAGGCCTAGTGGACCTGGGAGGGGGCAGTTTCCTCCCTGGTCCCTGGGGTAGGAAAAAAGGTGTCAGATGTCATCTGTGAGACTCAGCAGGTACTGTAGGCTTGAGGGAGAAAGGGCCTGTACCCTGGAGACCTGGGTTTGGCGAAGTTTGAAAGAAGTTTTATAAAAAGAAATTGAATATGGATTCCGAGAAGCAACTAAGAAGATCAAGAAGGAGGTGGAGTAGTTTAAAGCCATAATAGACTGAGAAGAAAATAGGACTCCGGAAGAAGAAAGCAAGGCCAAAACTAAAGCAAAACGCATAAATATTTAGTGATAGAACAGTTTCCCTTATGCCTGCCCTTAACTATAAACCAGCTTATAGATAAAAATCAGGTTCACACATAAAAATTGCCCCTCTTTACAACAGGTAGTTACTACACTGTAGGACTGAGTTTTCTGAGCGCTGTTGGGGTAGAAAATACAGTTAAACTCAAGAAGGGCTGACTTAGCTTCTATGGGATTGCTAGTGAAGTGGTTAAGAATATTTTAGGCTACGTAGCAGGTTTTGAGTGAATATAATTTAGGAGAATGGTTACAGCACTGATTTGACCCAAAGTAACTATATATTTTTAATGTTTTGTGAGTCTGTCTTGAAGGAAAGGAAAACAGTTGGGAATCTCTGACCTTTATAAAATGTTGACATTTATCATTTTGGTAATTATCCAGAAAAGGATCAACGCTGCTATCCTCTACAGCCTGTCGATGGATCCTGTCCGACCACCCTTCAGGGGTCTTTCTCCTGTGCATCTTTCTCACTGTGTTCGGATGCCAGGCTCTTGGCCGCGCACCCCTAAGCCTTTGGACTCAACTCTCGGCAGGGCAGGATCTGCAGGTCGAGGCTATATATTTGGAAAGCTAGAGGAGCCAAGCCCACAGTGTGGGCCAGCACAAAGGGTAAGGCCAAGTCTGGAGGCGTAGTAGCAGCATGGAGCTTATCATCAGAGGAAATAATGAATTTCAGAATGCTTGGAAAATTTTGAAGCCCTCTGTGAAAGCAGGGGTTTTGGGGTTTTTTTGTTTGTTTCTTTAAGAGTTGTTGTATCTTCTGAACATGTATTTCAAATCCTAGTGTCTAGAAGAGGGCCTTATAATGAATGCTAGGTGAACTTGGATAAATGCCTTAGTCTTTTAGCTTCGATAAATACGAATAATGCAAAAAGGATACACAGATACAGTCCCTTGCTCTTTTCTGAGTGTTTAGATTTTCACTCTAGGTTTGACTCAATGCTATTAGCAACTCTGCCTGAGAGGTTAAAATTGTTAGGAATGATTCTTTTCGGAAAGCTGCTTACACAATGTTAGAGGAAAAAGATCAGCTATTGTTACTGCTGTGTGTATACTTGGCATGCATGTGCATTCTTAATCTCCTAATTATATAGTAATTTTAAGAATTTTATCTGTCTCTGATTAATACATCTCAAAGAGTAAAGAGTTAGGAAGAACCTAATAATAATAAACATAGGAAGAACCTAATAATGCAGTTGTGACAATTTTTTTAAAGAGTTGACAGTGTCATATGTAATGTTTTGTAAAAAGAAAAAATTATGACAATGAGCTTGTGTTTTTTAAAAGGTTTATTTATTTATGCATACAAGAGCTGGGGTGGAGGCCAGCGGTGGGTGGGGGGGCAGTGAGAGTATTCACCAGAGACAGAGTGGGGAGCAGAACAGGCAGATCCACTGAAATACACTGCTGAGGGGAACAGCAGGCGAGACAGGAGAAGTCTGCTGTGCCATTGGGTCAGCTCCCTGGCTGGGAATCGAACTTGTGCTGCAGTGGCTACTGATAGCTTCATAGTGCTGAGACCCAACCCTTTGCGCCGTCAGGGAGGCTCTGATCTTGTGTTTTTACAAGATTAATTTGGCAGCTCTAATTGGTTTAACAGTGTTAAACTTTGCTACAGGAAACCAGTAAGTTTTGTTGGAGGTAGTTTCTAAAAAACAAAAACCTCTTAAATGATTCAGTTTTTTAAAAAATGTGTAAATCAGGATTCTGTTCCTTCTTTCTTTGGGTGTACAAGAAGTAATCTGAAAAAAATAGAAAAGTTAATTCTGTTCCATTATATTCTCTTATATAGTCTATCAAATCATGGACTATAAGTACTTAGGTTTAATATAATATGTTTTTTAAACTATAGGTATTTAAACACATTCTTATGAAATACCTTTATCTTTTATTCTTACAATACTTAAAATGTGAAGATGATGTTTATTATTTACTAAGACTTTTGGAAAGCCATCAATGTTTCTGGGGTTTTAAACTACCTCTTAGAATAATTTTGTTCTTCGGCTTCCATAGGAAAATGTGGGTTTGGTATCCATGTTCCGAGGACTGGGCCTTGAAACAGTGTCCCGGGCCCCTGTGAAAAAAGAAATGCCTCCTTTAGGTATGTGTAAAACAAACTTGAAAAGGTATAGTGCTATGTGTGATTGCTTTGTTCTTAAATTCATACAGTTTATCTTTAGAAAAATAACCACCTTACAACATGTTCAACTCACAGTTATAGCTGGGGTTTGGCCTTCCGTTCAGGTAGAGGCATTTTAGGTCGAGGCTTGTCTACCAGTATGGTGTGCAAGGACAAAGAAGAACCCCATCCCACTTTGCCGGATCCTTCAGTGTTGGCAGCTGGGGATAGCAAGATGGCAGAGGCCTCCGTTGGTTGGAATAGGTGGGTAAAGTTGTCTTCTCAGTTAACCCTCAAATTCAGATATAATATCTTTGTAGGTCCAAAGAGAAACTCTAAAAAGGGTTGTATTAGCTCACAAACAATGCATGATTTTATATTAAAGAATGGTATTTTCCAAGAGTAGTCATCAGTCACTGATCCCATCAGTCATTGGAAAAGGGTAAGTTGTTCTCCTTCGGGCAGTTCACAGCTTGACTTGCCCCATTAGGAAGGTAACCCTGATTGTAGTGGTTCCTTAACGTGGACCACTCAAACCTCCACCCGATTTCTGATATGAAAGTTGGTCCTGAGAGTCAGTATTGATAGCAGTTGGTGAGTGAGTCATGTTGGCACATTAGCTTTGGAGAGAATCCCAAGAGTGTGCATTGGGTCCTTTGTGCTGACTCCTCTAGGAAGAGAATATAGACTTGGGGGAATAATTCATGTGGGGCATAGAGAGTAGTGTGCTTTGCCTCTCTCTTCAACATTTCAGAGTGCTTGGGAGAGGGAATTCAAATGCATCTTTATTACCATTGGGAAGAGCAGCTGGTGGTATAGGCAGAGTATACAAGGCTCCTGGAGCTCTAGGCTTGGCTTCTCGTGATCCCACCCAGATGTCATCACCCCTGCCTTCACCCCCATCCTCTCTGAACTCAGTGAATCGCTCTTCACTTGGAATTGGAACTGTAGAACACAAGGAAAAGTAAGTTAAGAATGCTGTCTTCTCTGCTTGGGAATGTGGGAGGGACCTTCACCTAGACGGGGAACATGATTTCTACTGTGTCTGAAGTCCTAATGAGTGGTAAGTAGGTACTATGGGATGGTTTTGTTGTGCTTTTTGATTTTTCACCAGAGGGCAAAATGCCAGAGATAGAAATTATGTACTAGAGAGTGGACTCAAAACTTCTCATTTACTTCCCAGTTCAGAGTTAGAGATTCCTTGTCCTGTTGAAGATAAGGAAATCACTTATGAAAAATATTGTAACAGTTAATCTTTGTCTATAGAACAGATTCTTGTGTTCTTAGACAGCTGACATAGATTACACTGGTCAACAGTGACGTCGTTACTGACTTAAAAAGGCCCTAATCTGTAGTATCTTGGTGTGCCGAACATGAACATAACCCTGAAAAATTTTTATTAGCTCTCGTTTTGAAGATATTTCATGTAATTCATTTTACATGTTTCACCATGTAAATTTATCCAGTAGGACTGCAACATCCTAAATCAGCCCAGAATGATGTAATACTGCATCACATTGCATAATACCATCATGCATACATCATCCAGAGTTGATTGCATCATATTCTGATGCAATGCAATACTGCTGCCAGGCGGCTGCTGAAGTAAGCTGATGTCAGCAGCGCACTATATAAAGCCCTGTTGGAAAGGTTGAGCATTGAAAATATTTCAGACTTTGTGTGAGACACTTTAAGCTACTGTTCCATAGAACTGTTATTATTTTATCCATTTAAGCACAATGCAGAACAGTAATGCCTCGAAAGTTCATTAATAGCTTGGACAATTTCTGCTATATTTGTGGGGAAGTGACATTTGCCAACCAGAAGAAAAGTATCACTTCTTTTTTTTTTCTTTTTTTTTTAAAGATTTATTTATTTATACATACAAGCTGGGGGACAGGCCAGAGGTGTGGAGGCGGCGAGAGGGTTCACCAGGGACAGAGCGGGGAGCAGAACAGGCAGATCAGAAATACACTGCTGAGGGGAGCAGCGGGCGAGGCAGGAGAGGTCTGCCGCACCATGTGGGATTCTCCCCGGCTGGGCATTGAACTCGCATCGCTGCTGCCTGCCGGCAGCTCCACAGCGCAGCGCTTAACCGCTGCGCCACCAGGGAGGCCCAAAAAAGTATCACTTCTCAAGTGAGGAAGGCTTATCATCTTTACTTCGGGTGCAAGGTTGGTTGGTGACCAAGACAAGCCTTGGGCCCTGCATCTATGCTGTGCTACATGTACAACACAGCTTTCACAGTGCTTAAATGGCAAAAGACCATCAATGCCGTTTGCAGTCCCCATGGTGTGGAGAGAGCCAAGCAGCCACATAAAAGGCTGTTACTTCTGCTTGGTTCCTCCGCTTTCTGGCGGAATAACAAAGCAAAAGAAGGTGAGAATAGTCTACCCAACCATTCCGTGTGCATTGAGACCAGTTCCACGTGGTGAGGGACTTCCTATTCCAGAACCTCCAGCAGAATATGCTCTTGATTCATCTGAGGAGGACAAGGGTGAGCCGACCTGTTCTTCTCCTGTTCCATCAGCATGCAGTGATCCAGATTTTCACCGTGGAGCATCATCAACCCCACACAGACTAACACAGGAAGAACTAAATGACCTG
>PVIJ01009848.1:0-64115 GCA_004024925.1 Scalopus aquaticus | reverse complement strand
TTGGAGAAGTGCCTTTTGAGCTCTTCTGCCCATTTTTTGATTGGGTTATTGGCTTTTTTTTTGTTGAGTTGTGTGAGTTCTTTGTAAATTTTTGTTATCAGTCCTTTATCAGATGTATTGTGTGCAAAGATCTTTTCCCAGTTGGTAGGGTGTCTGTTAGTTTTGGTTAATGTCTCTTTTGCTGTACAGAAGCTTTTTACCCTGAGGAGCTTAATAAAATGACAAAATTTTTCATTGTCAACCCCCAAAATATCAAATCAATTAATTTAGGAAAGTGATTAAACAAATGAAACTTTTAAAAAGTAACCAGTAATAATAAATAAAAATAAAAATAACAAAATTACTGGTTACTTTTTAAAAGTTTCATTTGTTTAATCACTTTCCTAAATTAATTGATTTGATATTTTGGGGGTTGACAATGAAAAATTTTGTCATTTTATTAAGCTCCTCAGGGGATATTTATGCAGGTGAAGGTTGAAAACCACTGCAATAATCTTATTAAAATAAACAAGCATTATGGGAAGGGTAAAGGGTAGTTGATTTGGACATAGGTAGTGGAGAAGAATGTCATTTTATGTAGGTGGCCAGAAAGATATGAAATTTCGGGAGAATTCTGAAAGGATATTAAGAAGTCAGTCATCTTGGGAAGAAGCTGTCAAGGCCCAAGGAAGAGCTAAAGTAAATTTTACTAGAAATGTTTGAGAAAGAGCAAGGTCACCATCACTAGACTTGAACGAGAGAACCAGGAAGAAAATAAAAGAGTAAGTCCTGTGAAACTGTACTCTGTCTTTTCATTCCTCCTTTCTCTCTAAACCCTCAGATAACTGATGTTTCTTTTTAACAATGTTTTTCCTTTTTCAAGAAAGTCATATAGTTGAAATAATAATACATGTATGTAATCTTTCCAGCTTGACTCCCTCCAGTTACTATATGCATTAAAGTTTCCTCTATGTATTTTTGATGGCTTCCTTGACAGCTCATTTCTTTTGTACACTAAATTAAAATCTCATTGTCTGATGTACCACAATCTTTCTATTCACTGACTGAAAGTACCATCTCAGTTACTTCCAAGTTTTGGTAACTATGAATAAAGCCACTAGGAACATGCATGCTTAGGCTTTTGTGTGTACCTATGTTTTCAACATTTTTGGGTAAATTCCAAGGTGCACAATTCTTTGTGCATAAGGCTGACTAAATGTTCACACCCATCTTCCCCCTCAAATATCCAAATGGGGTCTATTATATTGCATAATCATAAAACTGATTTAATGCATTGTGAACTTGGAAAATTTGGGAAAAAATAACATTACATTTTTGGTGACTGTAAAATATACATTGTGTAAATATCATAATCTTAAAGATTGAAAAAATAGTACTACAATAATAATTATAGATATTAAAATCAGAAGTGTAGTAAAGGATGTGACTACATTTTTGAGGTTTCAGTGCTTTTCGCTTTCATTTTCCCTGCTTCAGCTAATCTTTTTGCTTTATATCCACTCACTCCTTTGAATCACATAATAAGTTCAAACTACAAAAGTTCTGGTCCATATATAGGTGAGATTCCTCTCTGCAGCCCCTGCTGCAGTCTCCTTTTTCAGGTTAGTCAAGCTATTTTCAGACCTGCTTTTAACCTTACTCTATTCTCCCCTAAAAATTTTTCATGTAAGTAATAAATACTTTCTATACTTTCTAAGTGAACACAGCATCTCAAAATTTGAACAAAACATTGTGGGGCATCCCACCTTTGCTTCACAGCATGACCACAACAGGAACAAATATGTAAAAACAAGGGATAAAAAAATATTTTCAAAAAGTTTCACATTTGGGTTTTTAAGTCAGTAACAATCATAGATCAAACAAAAAAAATTAATAATAATGATAAATATTAATTCCAATGTGTTAAAACATAAGTGCATATATGTAAGTATTATAAATAATCATCAATCTGTTGTGGTGGAATCATTAATGGGCTATAATTTGAAAAATGTAAACCTAATTACATGCTTTTGGGCAAGGTTCTACATTTGCTGGTATTTTTTTTTTGCTTTCTATTTGACAAGTGGTTGAAATAACACCCAATTTCTTTCCAGTCTTATGATGTAAACATGTGCTTTTTATTCTCAAAACCCTAAAACTTCTTGCAGTATTCACCATGAAGTAGTCCTGGCCAGGCATACTGAAGAACAACAGATTTCTAGAAAATGTAGATGATATTTCCTTTTCAGAGAAGAAAGAATTTTGTAGAAGACGATCATCTGGCATACACTACAGATAGTATGATATATTATTGGACCAGATTGAGTTGTATGTATGTATATATTCATTACAGATTGAAAATGAGTAAAGGAAGTGAGCTGGCATTCAAACTTAATATTTTAATAGTAATTTAACTTTCAACTAAGTACTTCAGTGCATTCCTATTGGCCCATATTGTGGAAATCTCTAGCCCCCAAAAGAAGTTACAAATCTTCAATCAAAAAGCAAAACATTGGAAGAAAAATATAATGATTTAAGCATAATTATAATCAATTTAGCCAGTCACACCTCCTTTCTTTACAGAAAGTCTTATATAAGCTAAAACAACTATATATTTAATAAGAAAATTGGGGAAGATGGTCACTGATCAACTTTTCTCCATGAACTTCTACAAAGTCCCTCAAATTGCTGGAGGAACAAAATCCAAATGGTTGTTGGAGTTACATGTTGTGGTCTCCTCCTCCCATTCCTTTGGCCACAGTGCCCACTAGATGAATTTGGGGTAGGAAGCACAGAGGGAATCCTCCTGCATGGAGGAGACACTGCTGCCACCTTCACAAGGACTGACTACGGTTCTGATGCTATTTTCTCCCCAGTCACCATCCCTGCTGCACCGTCCTTCTACTGAGCTTGATTATTCCTCCAGATCGCAGGTCTCAGTCCCTGCGATCCCGAGAGGCCACACTGCAGCTACTATTAGCCCAGAAGCAGGACAGTATGAGGAAATTGTGCTGCCTCCCCAGGCATTCTATCCCCCCCTGCTATCCCAATGATGACTGGGACCAACAACTTTGGAGGCAGTTGATGGTGGTACTTTCCAGACTCCAAATCCCTTGCTGCAGGAGCAAAAGGAGGAACAGAGTGGTTATGAATACTTTAAAAGCAGGACTCTTCGTGGACTATATCATCTTAACTTTTGGTCCCTGAGTTCTGGTGATTTCTGATTGGCCACAACCCTTTCATCCCCATTCTGTACAATTCCTGGTCCTGGCAACTTCCTTCTGAACAGAGGGTGGGCCCTTCCTCTATGTGGGTGACAGCGTTCTGGGCTCTCATTGTAGGATCAGCTGTCATCTTGTACATGTGACTGGGCTCCCAGCCTCTGCTAAGTGGACAGTTGCCATCTTCCACATGTAACTTTTGGCTTGCACTCTGCAACATTGCTACTGTCTGGGGTATGACAGATTGCATCATTCAGTTACTGGTCTAGAACTTTCACTTTCTCTCTCCTAGTTCTCCCCCTGCTTACTCCTTGTAAATAAATTATGTTGTTGTTGCTGTTTCTCCCCAAATGATCTTCAGAAAATATCATCAAAATTTAAATCCTTGGTTGCATTTATTAGAATCCATGTTTTTAGCTCATTCAAACTTAAATTGCAACATTTATTTTGCTAAGGTATTAGAAAATGTGAAATTAAAAAATGAAGCTTTGCTTAGTTAAAAAAATATTTGCAAATACCCAAAAACATTTTTAATGCTGATTATACAATTAATGCATTCATTGACTCAGGATAAGTCCTTCATCAGAAACAACTTCTAAGGAATATAAATAGAAAAATAATGGATTTAATTATTCAACCAACAAGAAGTATTAAGCAATTTATAGTGATAAATATGATCAAATATGTTTTTGGGTGTTGGAAATTAGAAAATAATGTGAGTTACTGAAAGACTATAAAGTACATACACCTCAATTCAGGAAAAACTGTGTATTTTCAAAGAAAGCAATAAGAACAATTGGCCTAAAGAAGAGTAGACAGGGTGGGGTTGAAATAAATGAGATGCCTGAGGGATTCTAGGACATACAACATCAGTCTTCAGGCCTGCTGAGAACTTTGGATTTTATTCAAAGCAATGAGAAATTATTGGCATGGGAATGGGAAAGCAGTAGTTGCTTAATTGGCCCTCAGCATCCATTTCAATTTATTTTTATTATGCCTTCCTGCAACGTAAAACCCGTAAAACTATCATTTATATCATATTATTTTCCTCACTTGCAGCTAAGGCTCTTGATAAAAATAAGTTTCAGCTAGTTAGATATACTTATGTGAGATTTAAAATTTGGAAACAGACAAGGATTTAATATTGCTGCTGTATCCACATATGCTGCTCCTTGGTCTCAGAGCTGCTCCTAGCAGATTTAGAAAATAAATATAGGAAACATCGAATTAGATAATTTTATTTAGTATAAGTACAACCCACCCAATATTTAGTAAGTGTTTATACTAAAAAGTTTCTGGCTCTTTATGCTAAATTCATATAACTGGATATTCCGTTTTTTTCTGTCTTTACCTGGAGACTTTGAGTTTTTCTACCATGTCAAGTTATGAGCATCATGCGTGTTGGGAAATAATGTAAAGTATAGCAGCAGACTTCTCTTTACTGACTTGCAACCCTAACATGGTGTTATTGAACTAAGTCAGTCCAGAAGATTCCTTATGACATGGACGTTGCAACCACACCACCTGAGAAATTGCACTTTTCTAACAGCTAATGATTCAGCAACACTCTTGCCCTACCAATTCAGCAAATGGCATTCAATAGTGGAGGCTAGCGTATAATTATCCTTCCCAGGACTCCGAGTGACTATTTACAATTAGTTTCATTGAGGTATAAACTATGTAAAATACCAAAATGCACTGTACTGATTAATGTGTAACATTTGATGAGTTTTGAAAACTATCCATACTTGTAAAATCACTGACTATAGAATATTTACATCATCCCAAAAGTTTTCTTGTGTCTTTTCTATGGCTTCAAACAGAAGGCAATCATTCATCTACTTTTTGTTATTACATATTTCTTTGCATTCTGTATAAAATAAGCAAATGGACTCAGAGTATATGTTATTGTGTCACCTAACAATGTTGTCAAGATCCATACATAATGTTTCATCGGTAATTCATAACTATTTATTGTAGAGTACTACTGCACAGATATGCAGCATTTTACTTGTTCATTCACTTATTGGATATGTGCAATGCCTAAAACTTGGGGTTATTATAAGTAAAGCTGTTATGATTATGTGCATACAAATATTTGCGTAAATATGTTTTTAATTTCTCTTTTGTAAGTACAATGAAGTATAATTGCTTGATGTTGGAGTTGAATGTTTAAATACAAAAGAAAATTCTAAATAGTATGTAAAAATAGCTGAACTATTTTAATCAACAAAGTATATGTGGATTTTAGTTTTTCACACATTGTTAATACTTGGCTTTGTGAATCCTTTAAGTTTTGGTTATTCTAATATGTGTGTGCTGCTATAATCTATTTATAAGAGAAACAATATATTTAACATAACCAGAGACTAGCACTACATGAAGAATAGAACTAAGAGTGGCTAAGAGGGTTGCTCGGTTCAGTGGCTCATCTTACTACCACCTAAACCTCTTGGCTCTGTCCTTTGGCTTTCTCTTTTAATGTAAATGTTTTCACAGTCTCAAAAGTATATCCAAACATGACTATGCCCATAGATGATGAAAGAAAATTAATTTGTTTTTCCTGTTTAATAAGCATTTTGAGAAAAATTTCAATTACAGAAAAATATTAAATTTGATTTAGATATTCAGTTTTGAGATATAATGTAGAGAGTCCTCATGTTCTCTTTACTACCTAAGGTCCTCAGATGTTAAGTTCTTGCAAAACTCTATCACAACATCAGAATCAAGGTTTGGTTCTGACATTGATATACAGAATACATTCCCACAAAGATACTTTATTTTTATAATCATATCCATTAATAGGTGGACACTAAACAATTCATTATTGAATGACTGCTGGGTTAAAGAGGAGATCAAAGAAAAAAGGAAAAGATAACTTGAGATAAATGGTTATGAGGATACAACCATGGAGAACTGAGGGAGACAGCAAAAGATATACTAATTGAGAAGGAAGTTGAAAGTTATCCAAAGTTTCAAAAGAAACAAAGATCCAGAATAGACAGTTTCACAAGTTTGTTAAGACGGAACAAACCTTAAAAAATGAACTAACAGCTATCCTCATCAAACTATTTTAGAAAACCAAAAAAGAGAGAAGAGTCCCAAAAAGATTTTATGAAGCCAACATTACACTAATGCCAAAACAGGACAAAGGCAATACAAAACAAGACAAAACCTATAGGCCAATTTTCCCAATTAATATAAATGCAAAAATCTGTAACAGAATTTTAGCAAACAGAATTCAACAATGCATTAAAAAGATAATATTCCATGACCAAGAGGGATTTATACCAAGGACACATGGATATTTCAAAAAGCCAATCGATGCAATTTACCACAACAGCAAAAGAAAAGATAAAAATATATGACCATATCAATAGATGTGATAAGCATTTGATAAGATTCAACATATGCTTATAATAAAAATTCCCCAAAATCTAGGCAATGATGAAACATATCTCAAATTAATAAAGGCCAAATATGATAAGCCCACAACTAATGTCATTTTCAATTATGGAAAATTGAAAATTTTTCTATTAAGATCTTGTATGAGACAAAGAGAGTCACATTCACAACTACTATTCAACAGAGTATTGGAAGTCCTAGCTAGAACAATTAGGTAACAGAAGTATACAAAATAAATCTAAATTGGAAAAGAAGAGTAAAACTATTATTATTTACAGATGACAGTATAATACACATAAATAATCCTAAAGTCTGCAACAAATTACTAATAAAAATAATAAATCAGTTCTGCAAATTGGCAGGTTATAAAATTATTCTACAAACATAAGTTGTAGAATACAGTTGTAGAATACAGTTCCTATAGACAAATAATGATCTAGGAGAGAAAAAATTAAGAAAAAAATCCCATTTAAAATTATGCCAAAATAAATTAAATACCTAAGAGTAAGCTTAACAAAGGAGATGAATGACCTATACAAAAGAAATTGTACGACATTCTTTTTTTTTTAAGATTTATTTATTTATACATACAAGCTGGGGTACAGGCCAGAGGCTGGGACAGTGAGAGGGTTCACCAGAGACAGAGTGGGGAGCAGAACAGGCAGATCAGAAATACACTGCTGAGGGGAGCAGCGGGCAAGGCAGAAGAGGTCTGCCGCACTATGTGGGATTCTCCATGGCTGGGCGTTGAATCCGCATCGCCGCTGCCAACAGCTCCACAGCGCAGCGCTCAGCCGATGCGCCACCAGGGAGGCCCTGTAAGTCATTCTTAAAAGAAATAGAAGACATACAAATAGAAAAATATTCTGTGCCCATGTATTAGAAGAACAGACATTATCAAAATGGCCATCTTACCTTAAGCAGTATACAGATTCAACATAATTCCTATCAAAGTTTCAAACTTCTTCTTAGAAATATAACAAACATTACTGAAATTCATACGGAAACACAAAGGACACTAAAAATCCAACAAAATTATGAGAAAACAAAAGAAGAATAATGGTATCACACTCTCAGACTTCAAATTATGCTACAAAGTTATTAATCAAAACAGGTAATAAAAAATAGACTCAAAGACCAATGGAAAAGAACTGAGAGTCCAGAAACAAGCCCATACCCAGATGAACAATTAATCTACAACAAAAGTGTCAAGAATATACACTGGATCAAAGAACTCCCTAGCAATAAATAGTTTTGGGAAAACTGAACAGACACATGCAAAAGAATGAAACCAGACCACTATCTCTCACCATATAGAAAAATCAACTCAAGATGGATAAAAGACTTGGACATAAGACTTGAAACCATAAAATGCATGGTGACAACATAGGCAAAAGACTCTATGATGTAGGTGTCATAAATGTCTTCATGGATTTGTCTCCAATAGCAAGGGAAACAAAAGAGAACAAAACCAATTGAGACTATATCAAGCTAAAAAACTCCTGCACAGTGAAAGAAACAATCGATTAAAAAAAAAAAAAAAAGACACTACACTCTACTGAATGTGAGAAAATATTTGCATATCATATATCTGACAAGGGATTGATATCCAAGATCTACAAAGAACATATATAACTCAACAAAAATAGATCAAATAGAACAATCAATAACTGGGCGAGAGAGCCAAATAGCCACTTCTCCAAAGAACACAGAGATGTCCAACAGGCACCTGAAAAAATTCTTATCATCACTTATCAGGAAAATGTAAATTAAAACCATAATGAGATAACATCTCATACCTAAAAGAATGGCACATATCAAAAAGACAAACAAAAATAAGACCCCCCAAAAAACAGCCAACCAACCAAAGTGATGTCTTTGGTATGTAAAAGGATCTCTCTTACAGTGTTGATGGGAATGTAGATTATTCCAGCCCCATGGTAAAAAATATGGAGATATTTCAAAAGATTAAAAATGAATCTTCCTTATGACTCATCAGTTCTCCAATTTCACGCCTAGGTATTTACCCTCCCCCAAAGCAAACATTAAGTTGAAAGGAAATATGCACTTCTGCAGCACAATTTATCATAGCCAGACTATGGAAACTACCCAGATGCCCAAAACAGATAAATGGATCAGAAAGATGTGGTATATTTACACAATGGAATATTACTCACCTATCAAAATAGGTAAATTTTGCCATTTGGACAACACAGATGCAGTTGGAGGGTCTTATGGTTTTTTGTTGTTTTGTTTTTTTTAATCTCTTTACATGCATATAAGCTGGGGTGTGGGCCAAAGGTGTAGGGTGATGAGAGGATTCACCAGAGACAGAGTGGGGAGCAGAAGAGGCAGATCGACTGAAATACACCATTGAGTGGAGCAGTGGGCGAGGCAGGAAAGGTCTGCTGCGCCATGTGAGAATCTCCCTGGCTGGGCATCGAACTCGTGCTGCAGTGACTCTGGATAGCTTCATAGTGCTGCGCTTAACACGTTATGCCACCAGGGAGGCCCCTAGAGGGTCTTATGTTAAGCAAAATAAATGAGGAGAGAAATGCAAATACCAGGCAGTGTCACCTATATGTGGAGCATTGGAAAAAAAAACAACAACATAGAATCAGGTATACTTTAACTAATAACAAACTCTAAAAATCTGATACAGAAGTGAGACTATTAGTGTTGCAGGGGTTGGAGGCTAAAACAAAGTATGGAGGGAGCACAATCGGCTACAGTGGTACACTATCGGGTTTTTGTAGTGGATATTGTCTGCTAACAACACCTGAACAGTGACATTCTGTACTTCTAAACCACAAACAACATTGTAAATCAGTGCTACCTCAATAATAATTATAATAATTATAATTATAAATAAATTATAATTATATTTATTAAATATAATAATAATAATAATAACAATAATAATAAAGATACTAGGCTTGGGGAGACATCTACTATATTCTATGATTTAGAAAAATTCTGAGTATTGAAGCTGTTGGTGGGTAAAGAATTAGATAATCTTGTTGAGAACTTGGAAAAAATTTGTTGGGGCCCACCTGCACCAGGGAAGCTTAGTCTGAAGCCAGGGGTAGGGGTGGTGGTTGTAGGATGGGGGAATAACAGGAGTTTCTGTTTGGAGAAAGAGGAGGAGCATAAATCAGCTATTACTACATTTTCCAAGAAGGCTCTCTCTGAAGGGAGAGAAAAGACCATCAGAGTGCCCTGCTGAGCTTAAAAAAAAAAAAAACTTCTCTATTGTTCCAAAGTATTGTGAATCCTACTTTCCCTTTAAGTTCCTGCAGACAAATTTGGAGTTAAAGAATATAGTAAATTTTACTGAAAAACATTAGAAACATTCAAAGGGAAACTGCCTAAAGAGTAGAATAAAAACCTTTAAACCTTTAAAAACAGAATTTTGAAGCTGTTTCTCATAAATTTCAGGATACTGCATTTTCATTTTCACCATTTTCTTTTTAAGAAGTTTGCCATGATGTGTTTTGATATGGATTAGTTTCTGGATCTTTATTCTTTTGGCTTCATTTAACTCCCTGGATATAAGTTTGTTTTCTACAAAATTTGAGAAGTTTTCAGCTATTAGGAAAAGTTGCTGATTTTTATATAGTTTTGGTGGAAGCAAACTGATTACTGTCTGAAACATTTCTTTGTTTGTTTTGATAAGCTACCTCTTTCCCAGTCTTTTGGCTAGAGAAAGCAAAATTTTATTGGGACTTTTCCTGCCTGGACTTGTTAGAATTTCTCCACATCTGATTTTTTCATCTCGATGTTCAGAAAACAGGAATGTAAAAACAAAGGCAGAGGGCTAACCAGGGAGTCAGCCCTTGATCCCAAGGTCTTTAGAATTTTTGCTTTCTTCTTGTCTTCTTTCAATATATTCTTGTAATTATTTTATGTATAATCTTAATGGCTTTTGTTTTACTTCTTGGCAAGAGAGGAAAGTGTGTCTACTCTATCTTTCTTAAAACAGAAGTTTTTCAATGCAAATTTTTCCCTGTTTAATTTCTTTCTTCTTAAAACAGAGCTCTTTTAGTGTCCTGCAACTGAATTTTACTCGGTATAAAGACCAAGAATAGGACAGAAGTGTAATTTATTTTTGTTTTAAAAGAATCATCTTGATTGGTATATGCTAACAATCATACAGGAAGTTAAAGGGAAATTAATGAGAACAGCTATAAGAATTACTGAACTGATTATGGAAGGCAAACGTAGGAAACATCTCCATTTGGTTCAACAGCAGAAGTTGGGTAATTCATTTTTGTAATTATGCTTAGTTATTTGCTATTACTTGTGCTCATGTTTGTGAATAGATACTGAATATTCAGTATCCGAAACTTCATAGTCATTGACTTCAGAAGGCAAAATGCAAGTAGAAATACAAAAATAATATAAATATATATATATATATCACATATAATTTATTTTCCCCATCTTAAATCTATCATCTATAGATCAATTTATCAGTAGGTAGTTTATTTGGATTATACATCCTCTCATGTAATTCCAAATTTTATCCAAGGAAATGAAGAGATTTCCTAGCATAAAAACATATAGAAAGTACTCCATGAGAAAAATCAATATTATCAAGACCACTTTCATTAGTTCAAGTTTCCCTTGAAGCGGGATTTTGGCAGACTTGGTCACAATGGAAAAATGATCATCCTAAAATCTGTCTGAATAAGAAGATATGTTCAAAGCCCACAACCATAGCAGGAAATATAAATATCAGAACCCAGAGGAGAAACGTGGTCAAAGAAAGATGGCAAGGGTCTTTGGGTCTTTGATCTTTCTGAGAAGTCCTTCATTTTCCAGTCTTATTGAGATATACTTGACATGTATCTCTGTATATATTCAAAATGTGCAACATAATGATTTGATATTTATTACAAAATGACTAAATATTAGTTAATATTTAATACCTCACATTATAATTTTCCTTCTTATAAGAACTTTATAAATCTGCTCGCTAAGAAAATTTCAAATATAAAATATAATATCATTAACTGTAGTCATAAGTTTTATATCATATAACTTTTTATAACTGGAAGCTTGAATATTTTGACCTTTACTAATTTTACCTACACCTTACTCCTGCTTCTGATAACAAAAAATTCTGATCTCTTTGTATGAATTTGGTTTTCTTACATATTTCACATTAAAGTGGAATTATAAAATATTTTTTCTCTCTCTGACTTATTTCACAAAGCATAATACCCTCTAATTTCATTCATTTTGTCTCGAAAGGCAGAATTTGTTTTTTTTTTTTTTTTTTAAGATTTATTTTTTATTTATACATACAAGCTGGGGTACAGGCCAGAGGCGTGGGGCGGCGAGAGGGTTCACCAGAGACAGAGTGGGGAGAAGAAAACAGGCAGATCAGAAATACACTGCTGAGGGGAGAAGCGGGCAAGGCAGGAGAGGTCTGCCACGCCATGTGGGATTCTCCCTGGCCGGGCGTCGAACTCGCTTCGCCGCTGCCGACAGCTCCACAGCGCAGCGCTTAACCACTGCGCCACCGGGGAGGCCCAGAATTTGTTTTTTTTTATTGAAGTCTTTATATACCTTTATGCAAATACTAAAGACTTTTCCTTCATATAGTAGATTGTGAATTTCTTTGTAATGTACTCTAATTGGCATATTTATTAAAATACTTATACAAAATTAATTTTTAATTTTTCTTATTTTAATACAGGCTAAAGGCTAAAGTGAGGGTTTACACTAGGTAAGTAATGTCACAGTATGTACACTCAACTGCTGAGGCTTTTATTCAGAGTTCTCGTATTTATAACTATTTCTTTAACATTATTTCAATGAACAACTGAAAGACATTAAATCTCCACACAGAAAGTATGGAATAAAAACAAAATGATAAAAACACATAACAAAAACAACACACACAAAAAAGACAGAAATCAAACAGATAAAAAGAAACTAGTGTCCAACTGTTATACAAAAGTAGATTTTAGACATTGTCTCCCACATGAGATGACCTGTTTACATCTTTTTAAACAATCCTAAAAGGTGATTGAGAAAATTTATTTTGTCCACAGTGAGTTTGCTGAATGAGCATTAGCCTAAGTAGAAAATGTTTTTTCACTGACTGTTAGCTGTTTGTGGAAGTCGGCCAAAAACTGACCCTGGCTAAGTAACAGGATAAGACATTTTATCGTAAAACCTTTCTTAACTTATTTCTCTCTTGAACATGGAAACATATTTATATTTGCACACTTTTTCTGTAATCCCCAGCCCCCACACACCATCTGCCACCAATTGTTCAGAGACCAGTACTTCCTGAATATTTATAGGAGCAGATGCATACTCAGGAGGAAAAGGAGAGGGTACCCCTGAGGTAAGCAGGCTAGGACTAATGAAGAACTTTACACAGGGATTTTGAATAAAGCACTTGTGGGTTATATGGTGGATAGGAAAAAAAGAAAAGGATTTAAAAAATGTATTGCAAGGGAGCCTGTATTTTATCCATAGTGTTCAATGAACATGATCATTAGGAAATTGTACATTAGTTTTTACAGTGTGTTCTTTAACTGTGATAGAATTTTTATGTAAGTTGGAATTGTAATCATTGAGATTATAATCCCTCAACCTTATATTTTAGAGAAAAATAAATCTTTGCTGAATGGTAAATAAAAGGCTTTATGCTTTGGAAACAGATGGCATCCTGTTTCTTGGAGTTTCTTATATCAATAGATAATTATATTACTAAACTCTTCATGTAAATTTGTCAATATACTTACAATCCCAGAAAATGAGAAAATATCTTATCTAAAATACAATGATTTTCAAAATGGGAAAGACACTACATATTTTTATCTTTATAACATTTATCATTGAGGAAGATATCTGAAATTCATAAGAAACAGCTATTTCTTAAAGAACTTGAAACACAGTTAAGTACCAATCTTGCAGACTCTAAGTCTATAAGTCACCCTATCATTAAAAGCAAAATGGAAAGACATAGACTAAATAAAAATACACTCACCAAGATGATACATAAATATACAGTAGCTACAAATCATAGAACCATTAACAGGAATCTTTTCCATTTCCCTTAGCAAACTAAATACAATACTTTTCTCTGTGTAACCAACTGATAAAGCTTTTTTTTTTTTTTTTTTTTTTTGCTCTGTAGCAGACATTACTATTTTCTAACCATTATCCATTATAACACAGGTATGTATTAATAGAACCCTACTTTTGTTCATAGCAACCACTTTGCAAACAGCACTGGCAACTTAGTCTTACTTGCAGCTTGCAATTACCTTAGACAAAACACTCAAATGGTCAGCAAGGCCTAAGCAGATGTCCACTTGAACTTCACTGATCATGACTAAAAAGGAATGGGCTCAGCTATCAGCAAAATATTGCCTTTTTTACTTTCTTTCTATCTAGAATTCACATGTAACAATGATACTCTGTGGGCCTCCCTGGTGGCACAACGGGTTAAGTTGCAGCACTATGAAGCTATCCAGAGCCACTGCAGCATGAGTTTGATCCCCAGCCAGGGAGCTTCCCACATGGCGCAGCAGACCTCTCCTGCCATACTCCTTGCTCCCCTCAGCAGTGTACTTCAGTGGATCTGCCTGTTCTGCTCCCCACTCTGTCTCTGGTGAATCCTCTCACCATCCCACACCTCTGGCCTACACCTCAGCTTGTATACATAAACAAATCTTTAAAATAATAATAATAATAATAATAATAATAATAATAATAATAATAATAATACTCTGTGCTGTAGTAGCTATTTGTGATTGTGAAAAAGAAAGTTATACAATAATGAGGGGAGAAGGAGTCTGACTTCTCAGTGGCAGATAACATTTAGGTGTTTTGTTACCTTAGGTGTTTGTTTCCTTAGGAAGGAAAAGAATAAAGACCCAACTATTAGCCCCTGTACTGAGATTTCTATTACACTCTTTTGGAAGAAGGCAATGTGTTATAAGACTTCTAATAACACAACAGTTACATTAAGTTTTATATTAAATAATTTCAGACCTAAACAATTATCAATAAATTACATAATAGGGCCTCTCTGGTGGCACAAGGCACCCCCACACATACCTCTGGCCCACACCCCAGCTCTTCTATGCATAAAAAAATAAATCTTAAAAACATAAATAAAAATAAATATTATAATAATTAAAAGTTTATGATGACTTCTTATTATTTTCTATTAAATGAAAAGATAACAATCACGTCTTAAAGTATAGCAAATTTCTACTAATTTTCCTTTTTTACTTTCTATCTAGAATTCACATGTATTAATAATACTCTGTGCTGTAGTAGAGTTCTGTGATTGTGAAAAAGAAAGTTATACAATAATGATCAGATAGCCAAGGGGAGGAGTCTGACTTAGTTGTACATTTCAAATATACAAAAATTCTAAACAATACATCACTTGTTCAAGAAACAACAAATAAGCATTTTCTCTAAGGAGAAAATGTACATAAGCATTATTACTTACTTATAATTACAAGATAATATTTGCAACTTTTTTTTTCATTTTTCCTTTTTTTTTTAACTGATATAACCTGGCATATCACCTATGTTTAATTGTGCATCATTAAAAATCAGAATCTGTATATACTACATTAAGTTCATCATTAAAGGCCCAATTCTGTAATTCATCACACATTGACACCTTTCATCTTTTATACCCACCCTCCTTTCCCCATCCCTTCTTATGGCAATTAACTGGCCAAGAGTTTTGTAAATTGTGTTTTGTTGAATTGATCCATTTATTTCTTTTCCACATATGTGGAAATTCCATTTCGTACATGTAACAAATTTTCCCAATCAACTCACCTGTCTTTAGGTACTTAGGTTTTTTTCATAGTTTCACTATTATAAATAGTGCTACAATGAACATAGAAGTGCATATATCACTTCAAGTTAATGTTTTTGCATTCTTTATATTGATACTAGAGTGGAATCGCTGGGCCATATGGTTAGAACTACTTTTAATATTTTGAGAAAACTCTACATTATTTTCCAAAGGGGCTAGACTAGTCTATGTCCACAAATAGTATAAGAGCATTCCTTTTTCTATACTTCCTTCACAAAACTTAAAAATAAATAAATAAATAAATAAATAAAAAGTAAATAAATGAATGTGGGCTGGGCATTACAGGAACCGAACAAAGGGAGATTTTTAATGATCAATAATCACATGAAAACGTCAACATTTTTAGTCATCAGGAAAATATGAATTAAAACTACAATGCTGTTATGCTACACAACCATTAGAATAGTTATAATTAAAAAGACTATCCACATAAATTTCTTGGCAAGGATATGTAGCAACCCTGAACTCTCTTATACTCCAGATGTCAATGTAAAATGTTACAATTACTTTGGACAATTATCAGGTAATAGTCATGAATTTAAACATACACTAACCCTATGACATAAGAAATAATTCAAGGGGCCTCCCTGGTGGCGCAGCGGTTAAGTGCTGCGCTGTGGAGCTGTCGGCAGCAGTGATGCGAGTTCGATGCCCGGCCGGGGAGAATCCCACATGGTGCGGCAGACCTCTCCTGCCTCGCCCGCTGCTCCCCTCAGCAGTGTATTTCTGATCTGCCTGTTCTGCTCCCCACTCTGTCTCTGGTGAAGCCTCTCACTGCTCCACACCGCTGGCCTGTACCCCAGCTGTATGTATAAATAAATAAAAATCTAAAAAAAAAAAAAAAAAGAAATAATTCAAGTAATAAAATATTTAACCATCTAAAGATTTATTCATCAATGTTCATCAATAATATTTATAATTGTCTCAAAGTGGAAAAACCAAAATGTCCATCAACAGAGAATGTGTGAGCAAATTATATGTTGATACAGTGGAAACACTGCACAGTAATAAAAAGGGATTACTGATATATGCAACAAAATGAATGACCACCAAAATACATGCTGAGTGAGAACTCTTCCAGAGAATATCCAGAAAACATGCTGGAGTATGCCGCCTCAGTTAAATATCTTGGGGAAGACAACAAGAGCACAGCAAAAGAACAGAAAAAAACTTCATACACATCCAGAAAGCAAATAGCAAAATGACAATAAATGCATGTATGTCAATAATTTTCATAAGTGGCAATGGCCTGAATTCACCAATTTAAAAGGCATGGAATGATTGGTTGGATCAGAAAACAACATGCACCCTTTTGGAGTCTCTAGGAGACCTATCTGAGTTCTAAAGATAAATATAAGCAAAAATTAAAAATTTCAAAATAATCTCACTAGGAAATGGTACCCTGAAAGAGGCAGACAGTTAACTAAAACATGTAGACAGGGATGAGACTGTGTAATTATTAATAGAGCAATGCATCAGGAAGACATAACACTCATTAATACATATGTATTGATGAAGGAGAATAAACACAGGTAAACCAATGTTAACATTCCTGAAAACAAACACTGGTAACAGTAGTAGCACACTTCAGTATTCCATTTATATCAATGGAAAGATCAAGCAGACAGAAAATAAACAAGTAAATAGCAGCTTTAAATAAAAAATCAGACCACATAAACTCAATAGATATTTACAGGGCACTGCACTCTAGGAGGGCTGAGTACATATTCTTCTCAAGTATGTGGAATATTCTCAAGGATAGAACATATGTTAGGCCACAACGCACTTGTCCATAAATTCATGAAGACTGCAATTGCATCAAATATATTCTCTGATCACAACTGTATTAACTTGGAGATCCAAGAAAAAGAAGCTGTGAAAAACCTTCAATACAGGGAGAACAACATGCTACTAAGTAGCTGTATGGATGAATGAAGAAGCCAAAGGAAAAAAAATTAAATTCCTGGAAATAAAGACAGTTTTCATAACATATGGGTTGCAGCACAAGAATTACTATAGCAATATAGGCCTATATCAAGAAACAAGAAAGATCTTAAACAACCTAAAATTAAGCCTTAAGGAACTTGAGAAACTGAACAATGAAATAAAAAACAAATCAGTAGAACTATAATACAGAGTGGAAATAAAAAATCAAAAAGGTAATACTAAAAGTCAATGAAATGAGAGTTATTTCTTTTTTTTAAGATTTATTTATTTATGCAAACAAGCTGGGGTGTAGGCCAGAGGTGTGGGGTGGTGAGAGGATTCACCAGAAACAGAGCGGGGAGCAGAACAGTCAGATAGACTGAAGTAAACAGCTGAGGGGAGCAGCAGGCAAAACAGGAGATGTCTGCTGCGCCATGTGGGAATCTCCCTGACTGGGTATTGAACTTGTGCTGCAGTGTCTCTGGATGGTTTCATAGTGCTGTGCTTAACCCGTTGTGCCATCAGGGAGGCCTGAGAGTCATTTCTTTGAAGAGGTAAAAACAAACAAACATCACCTAGGTCTTATTCTATTATAGAATAAAATCTTAACATACATAATAAACACATCTATAGAGGGAAAATAGATAATAATTGATTATAAAATTTATCAAGTAGATAGATGTTTTGTATTAACTCATAACTTTATCTAATGTCTTCATCTCATAATTTTAACTAATTTAAAATTTAAAATAGGGCGTCCCTGGTGTCACAAAGGGTTAAGTCTCAGTCTATGAAGATATCCACAGCCACTGCAGCACAAGTTTGATCCCAGGCCAGGGAGATTCCCATATGGTGCAGCAGACCTCTCCTGTCTTGTCTTGCCTACCCGCTGCTCCCCTTAGCTATATACTTCAATCTCCCTGTTCTGTTCTCCACTCTGTTTCTGGTGAATCCTCTCACCCCACCCCAACCCCACACCTCTGGCCTATACCCCAGCTCTTGCATGCAAAATTAAATAAATCTTAAAATAAAATTTAAAAATAAATTTAGAGGTAAAAGTATTTTGCTTGTAACTAGGAAATAAAATATACTTGGAAAAAATTTCAGTTTCTAGATGTCAATCTAGCCAGATTCAAATAAATTTTATATTTCTTCCATTCCTCCTTCCTTCTCTCTTTCTGTTCTTTGTCTAACCTCTCTTTCCTCTTATCATTCTCCCACTTTGTCTCTCAGTGCTTTCTTCTGTTTCTCTCTCTCTTTTTTATTTTTATTTTTTTACAGGATGCTCCTCAACTTTGGGGAGTTTGCTTCTCCCATGGTAACTCAGAAGTAGTAAAAATTAGTGCTTTGATATAGTTTCCAACAGGGATTAATAGAAGTATTTTTTTTTTTCCCATTTCAACTTATGTCATCTTTTGTGCCCTTTAATCGCTTCCTTTAAACATGTTTAAAAGTAAAGAAATATCATGACATTAAAAAAAAAAAACCTCAGTTTCTTACAGAAAATTATGGGCTTTCCCACTGCACTCTTTAAATATTATGAAAATGCTACGTATTTCACCCTCTTTGTCCTACTTCAAAATCCCCAAACAAAATTCTTTGTTTTTGGAAAAGAATGACAGAATACTCCATTTGTAGTTAGGTGTTAATATTTATCTCTGAACAAATTGAGAATATGTCAAAATGTAAGAACATTTATGAACTGATCCAGAAGATAGTCATAAATGAATCCTAAATAAGGAGGTATTTAAATCAAATAAAGATGAAAGTATATTGGCATTGTTCAGACATGGTGGACTAGATTCTACAGGATGTATCAATTACTCAGGAGATATATATCATCACATTAACTCATTTAAATTAATGGAAAACATTTCAATTTACAACCCGGAGAATAGCTGACCTTCTTGGCAGTCTCAACCCCATGATTTCAGATGAGATGGTTAAGATTAGTATTAAAATTTAACCTTTTAGCTCTACAATTAAATGTAAATTATGACCCTTAAAGTTGGTACCATATAAAGTTTCATTATGGAAAATGCATTTCAGCATTTTATTGAAAATCTATTTCAGTAAATTGTCTGAAGGGCAGAAAAATAGTAACCCCTTTTATGATTTCACTTTAGAATTGACATCACTAGAACATGTGGGTGGGAATGGGTTGTGAAAGGGGGTGAATATATGTTATGGCAGAGAATTATGGGTACTTTGGTGGCAACTGTGGTATGGTAACATATCTGATGGGGTGTGAACCTATACCTCTAAGTCACATACAGTGTGGTAAGCTAACATTATCTCAACAAAAATGTTTAAAAAATAAATAAAATTCCTTGTCAGAGAACTACAAATCCCCTCCCCTCAAAAAGAAAATTCACAGTTCCCTACTTTATAGTTATCACCTTATGCACACAAAAAAATATGCCACAAGCAAATAATTCAATTAGATACACATAATAAAACCATATATTTGACAGAATATCACAACTGGTGAAGAAAATTATATAGTCTGTTAACCAGCAAACTATGTAGCCACATAACATTGAAAAGATAGATTATAGCAGAAAAATGAGAATGTCATAATATTTCACTTAATGGGGTGACTCCTTGATGGTGAAGAAATAAAATAAAAACCAAAATATTTTAACAATGTTAATGATCACTGGTATTCAAGTTTTAATCTTAGTCACTTAGAAAGAAAATATAAGCAATGAATGCAATATTAATACTTTACACAGCAGGAATGAAAAGTCAAGAGCTCTCAGTTATATTTTGAAGCTGTTGAATATTAAAATAAGAAAATCAAATACAATGCATGTTTGAATGGTAACTGAGCTTCTTCAGAATACCACTTTCACATTTGCAGTCACTTTATCTCTTTATCCTTCTGAAGTAGATACATTGAATATTTCAGTTAATAGTAGGATAGTACTTTCAAAAGAAGCCTAGCATCTGCCTATTTAGAAAAGATACATGTCCCATTTTGTCTTCCATAAGATACTACTGTATCATTTTAGCAGGAAAAACACAGAAAAAGAAACAAACTTCAGTTTTACAAGAGATTTTTCTCTTAGTTGCTTTCTATGGTAGAGAGAAATTGCTCTCATATACCAAATGTAGACAGGAAGCATTCTGATTCTATTGAAAATATACATTTAAATATTTAAGAATGGTAGGTGTTTTCCTTCAAATGAAAGAAAAAAAATGCAATTAACTAAATCTTCAAAAATCTAAAGTGTTTTCAAAATTAAAAGGAAAGGGAGGTAGAAAGATGAGAGCTAAGTATTCTGTTAGCTATCCTTCAATAATAAAGTATTTAAAAAGTTAACCTCTTGTCCATATTGTCATTATTACTGATAAATGTAATGTAAAAATACACAAAGATGTGAGTAATAGTCATTAATTCTTCTCACTTTGCTGGGTTAGATAGAAGTTAATAAACAGACAAAACATAAAGTATATTGTCAGGTGCTTAATTAATAATACTCTACTGTTTTAAAGTTACACTGGGATAGTCAGAGGTAAAAATGCAATAGTGATCACCGGAGAACTTCTACTTCATAAAATATAAGGCCAAATAATTGGGGGGGAAAGAAAACTTTTATTCTTGCTGAAAATACTATTTCCCATAATGTATTATTCAACAAACACTGATCCCCACTCACCAAGTTACTATTTATTATGATAATGTTAAAAATGGATGAAAAGTCACAATTCTAATTCTGAAAGATTATAGGATTTATGAGGAGTGATACATGAAAATAGGTAAGAGAAATAGTGTTTGGATAAGGACAGAAAGGATGTATTTCCATATGAACAAAGATGAAAGGTGAGTAAAGAAACAAGTTAATGATTAAGATGAATTTGGAGAAATGAATGTGATACTGTTATGTGTCTAGGAGACAAGGGATTATATGCAGATTATGAGAAAACCATTCTAATGACAGACAAATACACAAGGGTTTGTTTGTATTATGTATCATTGCAATTATAAAAACATATCCTTTGAAACAAATAAAGGGTCAGGAAAAAACAATAATAAAAAATAACAGAAAATTATTAATTAGAGACATTCTGCAGAGGAGTTGGAGGGTGAGGGATCAACACCGGGAAGAGGATAAGGGACTATGGTGATGTTGCACGGGGGAACTAGTCGTGGGGATTTTACTGGGAGTACACCTGAGAGGAGAAAGCAAATATTATACAAACATGAGCAATAATATAAAATATATATAAATAAATTTAAAAGATTCAAAAAAAAATTCCTTTTCTGGAAAATCATACTAATGGGTGACTGACAAAATGCAGACTTTGAACAAATATTATTTATTCCTTGTAGAGACTGTATAACATTTCATTGGAGTCAATGCATCTCATAGTCCAATACAATAATATTTATACAGTGAAACACTGAATGGGTAAATAGAGCCAAACAAGCCTCACACAAATCAGGACAGGTTATGCCATCCAATTAGTTAAGAATAAGAAATTCTATTGCTTTCTACTTAGAAATTTATAAGTAAAGGATTGCACACCTCTGATTCTTCAATTCTTTTTAATTGATATATAACTTATAACAGTGAAAAAGAAGGAATGACAATAGATCAATTGGAGAGTATAGCAGAGGTTAGAGGTCACAAAATTATATAATTTAGGGCCAACATTTGAGAATGAATGAAATTAATAGCAAGTCTCCATTTCCCCTGCTAGATAACCCTATTTATTTATGGAGGACTGCCTAAAAATTTAGATTTTTTTAGGGGACTATTGGAAACAATTCCAATGAGAGATGATGAGAAATTTAGCTATGAAAAAGACAGATTCAGAGAAATAAGACTTACATATCTTAATTACATAGATTTTGATAAACAATTTGCATTTGCCCAAAGAAAGTTGTTAGCACTTAAATAGGAATTAACTGTAATATTTAAACTTACATTTTCATAAAATAAGAATGTGCAGGTCATTATTATGTGCATGTATGTATATGTGTTTCTGTGTGCACATCAAAACATGTACACACACAATAAATAAATTCCAGGCATTGTTTAGGGTTAGCATTACAGTTTCTCTCCCACCACTATAATTTCTTAATTTCAATGGACATATATAACTTTATGCTTACAGAAAGAAGAAGCACATACCAATACAATGCAAATGACTCTCAAAAAAATTTTTAAACCAAAATTTTATGATAATTTTAATACTTTACTTTGAGGTGATACTTATTTTTAAGTGTTTTATATAACTGATTGACTTTATCTGATTACACACATGTATGACTTACATATCTAAAATGTCTCTATTGATGAAAATAAAGTTAGTCTGGATATGCAGAGGGAAATCGAGGTCCTAACACAGACAATACTAAGGTCATCCTGATTGTGTTCTGTCCAGCAGTATCTAGAAGATTACCCAAGAGGGAGACTGAAATCCAGGCTGCTTGTTCTTTTTGTCAACAAGCTATTACACCTTGGAGGGTCTCTATTAGTCTGGAGTAACGATTGTCGTCTCTAAATTGTTTTTTACATAATGATTTCATTTTTTTTTAAAGATTTATTTATTTATACATACAAGCTGGGGTACAAGCCAGAGGCGTGGGGCGGCGAGAAGATTCACCAGAGACAGGGTGGGGAGCAGAACAGGCATATCAGAAATACACTGCTGAGGGGAGCAGCGGACAAGGCAGGAGAGGTCTGCTGCACCATGTGGGATTCTTCCCAGCTGGGCGTCGAACTTGCATTGCGTGCTACCCACAGCTCGACAGCGCAGCACTCAACCGCTGCACCACCAGGAAAGCCAGTGATTTCATTTTTTTAATCATTACTAGTAATAGGATGACAGAGGGCCCTCCCTGGTGGTGCAAGGGGTTAGATCTCAGCACTGTGAAGCTATCAGCAGCCACTGTAGCAGGAGTTCGATCCCCGGCCAGGGAGCTAACCGTCATGGCACAGCAGACCTCTCCTGCTTTACCTACTGCTCTCCTCAGTAGTGTATTTCAGTCAATCTGCCTGTTCTGCTCTCCACTCGTCTCTGGTGAATCCTCTCACTACCCCCACACCTCTGGCCTACACCCAGCTCTTGTATGCATAAATAAATAAATCTTAAAAAAATAGGATGACAGAGACTATAACTTTTCTTCTCAGAAGAGGATCTTTTATGAATCCATAAAAGGCATCTCTGTGCTAGTAATCAGTCACAGCCATGTGCTATTCCTTGCTTATTACCTTAGTATGTTTAGCTATGTCAAGTACCCCTTCTTTCTCCTTTACTTTCCACATAACTAGTTTCATGAACTGAAAACAAAGTGGGCATTGGTTTCAAGGTCCAAAAATATCTAGTCTCAGGGTCTCTGGTTTTGCATTTTATAACCTAAGTTTTGCCTCGGAGAAGATGTACACACATTGAAGATAAAGAAACAGATTCTACTCAAATATGGCAGTGGAGGAATTGTTGTAGGAGAGACTTAAACCAGATGTCAAATTCACTGGAGAGGAAAAAACATTTAAAAATCGAGTTAGGTTCTGAAAATGACTAAATCTGTAACTAGATTTGTACACGTAGTGAGAAACTATAATGTAAATCTTCATTATATGGGTCATTCCTACAAAAATATTCCTACTCTTCAGCCTAGATTAATTTCTAAATTAAGATTGAAGCACAGGGCCTCCCTGGTAGCTTAGGGGTTAAGTCTCAATGCTGTCACTGCTGCGGCTGAGTTCAAACCCCGGCCAGGGAGCCAACCCACATATGACACAGAGACCTCTTCTGTCTCTCCCACTGCTCCCCTTAGCAGCATATTTCTGTAAATCTACCTGTCCTACTCCCCACTCTAACTCTGGTGAACCCGCTTATCCCCATACCTTTGGACTATTTCCTAGTTCTATACAAAAATTAAAAATAAATTAAAAAATTGAAGTATATTATATATTCAGAAAAGACTACTGGAATTAAAGTGTTCCTCTGAAGGACATTTTCATAACAATTATAAAAAAGAAAATATGAATTTATTTTTCGGGGTGTTAGAATCACTTAAAATAGCCTAACTTTGCAAAATAAAGACTTTATTTTTCCTTTGATTACATAGGTAATAGTCATTTTTAATGTATTAGGAAAATTTTTCAGACTCCAGTGTTTCAATTTATTACAACATTTTCTGGGGAGAGAGAGAGATACAATAGGTAAAAGATATTTCATGTTACAGTGAAAACAAGTATAGTATTATTCAAAATAAATTGTCAAAGATGCACATGAAATTCCAAGTGCATTTTATATACATATAAAGACCTAAGAATGTATATTCATGTATAAAATAGAATATCACAAGACAGAGAATTAAATGAACTAGATGACTAGTGGTTCTTTGAAGTAAAAACAATGACAATAAAAATAAGAAATAGGCTTTTAATGAAAAACAATTAAAAACTGTATCTGATTTTCATTAAATTTATCATTTAAGGAGGTACACAGTAGCTACAAAAAAGAAGACTAGAAATACCCACACTACTTCCCTTGTAGGCAGCACTCAGGAATCTCTCATTGCTGTAGACCGTGCGAGGAAAAGTACTTAGGAGAATAGAGTAATAAAAGGAAACAGGAGAGTTTCTTTTTTTTTTTTTACCCTAAACAAATATATAAAACGAAGTAGACATATCTAAAAAATTCTAGGATATCAATGATAATTCTACCTCTCACCAATCCTCCTCCAGTTTATATAAATAAGTCAGAGTGAGCTGTCTAGATAACTCCTTTTCCACTTTTATCCATGAGTATCATTGAAGGAATAGTTCTCAGATTGGAGGGTAAGATTTCAAGATTTCACTCTCTAAACATGCTTAAAAGTTACACTGAGTTTGTGATACTGACAGTTTGCTGCTGTAAAGCAACTATTTTCTTATTTCTTACAGACATTAAAGCAGGACAAGAATGTTCCACTACTGGGGAAAGAGATGGCATGTCTATAAATGTGGATAGATGTAGAACTGTATTTACTATTTTATCTCAAAAACGATTTTATGAGCCTTATATAACGTGGTTCACTCTACTACTCACAAATAAATGAGACATTACATTATGACATTAAATAAGTGTTAGAAGTGGTTACTATAGTGGATTATAATCATATAGGCATTGTCTCTACTTTTTATATACTTTTTCTTTGCTTAGGAATATAATCCTATTACTTTCTGTGTTCGACATACAACTCTTTCTGGTTATCAAGAAGTACGTTTTGATGAAAAATTCAGGAAGGGCTGGGAGGAGACAGATGGGTGAAACTAAGTGAGTATCAATGGTCTTTCATACCATTCTAGGAGAATAAAACACTGATTTGTCTCTGAGCTTTCTGGTAACTAGTGGGGTACAGGGACACAATTATTTTCAGTTATGTATATATAATAACCAAAATCTCATTGATAAGAAAAACAAAGTTATCTTAGTTTATCATACAGGCACAAAGGAAAATATTTCTTCACAGGATCCTTAGGGGTTGTGTTGCAATCAACATTTGTAATAATTTCTCTTTGGTACAAAGAGTGACTGTTTCCTTAAAGAATCTCATGGCAACAATTTCCAACAATTCTCTAAGGGCGTAGAATGTTGTTGCAGTGCATTTAGTATGTTTATAGAAATGAAGAGACTAGGTTCTTAAATTAATATTTTATAAATGTATTTTGATATTTATTTGTCAGTAAAGATCAGCTACTATTTATTGCTAGGAAGGATATTAATAAGGTATTTTTCACTAAGGTCCAATACAGATGATTTAGTTTATTAGCCAGTTCAAATTTAGGCTGAAATCACTTAAGAGAATACATGCATAGAGAGTAAGAACAAACAAGCCCAGAAAACCCATGAAGACAGTAAATGTTTTCCAGGAATAAATCAATCTGTTTCGTGCATAAACAAACATAGATGACGGGAGGTCCCTATTACAGTCCAATATAGACAAATAATTTGTATTGTGGACATTGATTTAAGAATTGTTGTATTTCCAGTTAGCCTTGTGCTTCTAATATTCCAACAAATTATCCAAGCAGAAGAATACTTCTGTTTTCAAGGGTTTCTAACTCTGGAGGTCTCTGTAATCTGGACATGCTAAAGTTACCTAATTCTAGAGGTTAATTTTCTAATCTAAACTATATCATATACTGGCCACAGCAACTAGTTGGTTCAGAGGTAGGCATGTGACAATGATAGACTAAACAGAGAGCGATATGTGACTTTGTTGAGAATGCTGTGTTATGAATTTGGAAGCATACAGGGCACTGAGACTAGACAAATTAGAGATGATGAGGGGAGCCTATCTTAAACTGAAAACATCACCAATGAAATCAAGTTGACAGTTGATAATATCACTGAGCCCTTGAATAACATTTTTCCTAAAGTCTAAAGAGGAACTCCAGACTGTCTGATTTATCAATCAATAAACTTTATATTTGATGCTAACATGAGTTATATTTTCTGTTATTTTCATGCTAAAGAGTCTTACCACATATTTGAAGGTGCTCATAATTACAGATAAAAGTGTGCATAGAAAATATCAAAGCATTAAAAAATTAATGCAATTATTTTTAAATTTATTGTGCTCTATTGGTTCAAAACCACTTTATTTAAAACCACTTAGAGACATGAATATGTAGACATACAGATACATATTCATCTAGCATTTGAACACAGTGATTTAAAAACTTGAATACAAATAATGATAGCAAGTGCTAGGCTTGGAGGTCTGATCTGATATATGAATACCAATTGTTTGGGATTTTACTAGTGTGATTTGTTAAAAACACAGGTGAGAAAGGACTAAGGTGGGACTGGGGGCATATCATGGACCTTATACATTTCAAAACTTCATAGCTCCTTAGTTATCTGGTAAGGGGAAATCCTGCTCATTTTTAATGACTCCAAAGTCATTCCAGTCATTACTTATGTTTCAAAGCAGAAGTGCCTCCACTACCAATTTCTCTAATTTTTATCTATAAACCTCTAATAAGAAGCTTATTTTATCTGACAGGCTTTCAGAGGGTCTGAGTTCAACGATAAAAGCTTTTGAAGTGAGAATCACATGTAACCATTAAAGAAGCAGCACCTAATAGTGTGATTCAAGGTGGTCTAAGTAGGAAAAAAAAACAACAACAACCGAGTGACAAGCCATCAGAGGCACTGGATATATCTCTAGGATGACATTTGTAAACTCAAGAGTGTGAGGGCAGGGGAGACCTTTACATATGGAACTAAATGAGGGGAGATATAAAAAAGAGAAAGTGATCAAAAAAAAAAAAAAGAAACCTTAGAATGTTTTGCTGTTTATGAAGCAATATTTGAAATATCACCTCATTTGAGTCTTGCAACAAATCTACATAGTGCAAAGGGCGATTATCATCATCCTTGTTTTCAGAAATGATGAAAGGGAGGCTGATGTCCTGTATGGCTAAATGATATTAGCATACAGTCAAATAGCTAGTAAATAGTATACTCAAGATTGTTTTTCAGATCTTCTGACTGCAAATTCTCAGAAGGTCATTCCATTTTCATTCTACTTCCACATATTATAACACTCCACTCATAAACCACAAACAAATATTAAATTTACAAAGATACTAATAAAATTTAAAATGGAAAAGCTTTGTATATTTGTCAAATACTACTCTAACAGGCTCCAGTTGATCATTTGGATTTGATATATATTTATTCTCTTTCAAAAAGTTTATTTTTTTTGTCTCTCAATAAATTTACCACATAATAATTTTAAAATATATATGATACAATTTGACTAAAATCATCTTCTAGAATTCTTACAAAATACTTGAAAATTCCTATAGCTGTCTGTGTGCATCTTAAAGCTTTATTTCTTATTATTTCCTACATGAAAGGAGAAAATAAATAGTTGTCCCATTTCCCTGCTTCAAAGAGTGACCATTTGATCTCTTTCTGAGACACAAAACATAAGTGAGAAAATCTGGTGTTGCTTTTGGCAAGGTTGGCTTTCCCCAATAAAGCAGGTTACCACATTTAGCACAGTCTTTCCTTTGTCTTGCTTTAAATTTGGGTTCAATGGTTAGAAAGTCACCAATCAGACCACTTGCAAAGGAAAAGTAAAGATTATCAGTAGCCCTGAACCCTGACATGTCTGCCCTGCTGAAAAGACTAACTCCTGACAAACTCTGACTTTATCTTGGGATTAGGAGGAGGTGGTTTTGTAGATTTTACTGTTAATTATATTCATTCTTTCTTAAAACATACGGATAATGCATTTTTGGTCCCCAATCCTCTCAAAACTACTTAAAACATTCTAAGTATGCTGCATGTTTCCATATAAACAACATCATCCAACAACAGGAATATGCATCCTTCTTCCTAAAAGCAAGTAGATATCACTAAATCAAAGAATAAAGTGTGTTTCTATCATGCTAATATCCTTAATGATCCTGGCATTTCTGTTGGATTAAATATGTTTGTGATGCAGCCTTACTTTTCAACCTCATGATATGCTCCTGCCACTTGAATCTTTGTTGCATAAGAACCATACTTTCCCAATTACTACTCTTTTCCCTCTACATATTCTTTCATATACCAATAATGAGTTCTCAAATTCCCACTTATGTAACAGTAAGCATAATCCCTTCAAGCCTAGTGATAAAAATATTTCTTATATAAAGATTTTCCCGGGACCTATAGCCAAATAGTTTTTTCTTTTACTTTCTTTGTAAAATGTTTTACTTATCACATGGCCACCATCGCCGGCTGAGCCCCCAGGCTTGCACGGGGAAGCGAACTCTTGGGCGCTCTAGGGGAAGGAACCATCCCCACTCATGCGCTCCATCTCATACCAGGTGAGTTCCTGGACAGCAGTTAAGCCACGAGGAGACAGTTACACCCCCAGGTGAGTGCTCCAGGGGTTCCCAGAAACTGAGGGGAGCCCGGATTGATCGACCATCTCCACATACGGCGATCATTGCTGGCTGAGCCCCCAGGCCAGCTGGGGAAGCAAACTCTCAGATACAAGGAACCATCAGCACTCCATTTGTACGGGGTAAGTTCCTGGACAGGACATTAGCTACCAAGAACAAGTTACATCCCCAGGTGACTGTGCTGGGGTCTCAAGGGACTGAGGGGAATCAGGATTGATTGACTGCCCCCACTCCACTGCTGTCTCAGACTGGGCCCCCAGGCCTGCCCTGGGAAGCAGAGTCCCGAGCATCCTAGGGGAAAGATCCAACGTACATCGCCCAATCCAACTGAGAGAACATGAGTGCCATGCCAGGAGGATGCCCTTCACAGAACAAGTTAAGCTCCCAGCCTCTGGTCTCGGGTTTTTGGACCTGATCTTAGCACGTACTGGAGTAGGCCTCATGCCTACACCACCACCTCCATCACCACTGCCAATACTGGCTCTGAGCTCTAGCACATGTGAGTGCAATAAGGGAAAATACTATTGTTGCCCACTGAAACTGAAAAAGTGAGCCCCAGTTGGATAGGATAGCCTGCAGAGAGCTATCGCACACTGGCCACAGTCCTCAGTGCTAGGGTTCTCTGAACTGAGTAGAGCTGGCACTGAGACCACCAACCATTACGATCCCTGGTAAAGCACAGCCTCTACACCACTGTTAGAGCTGGGGACCACACAACCACCTTCTTGAGCTTTGGAGTTAAAACAGAGGAAGAGGATCTCTACAGACAACATACCCACAGCATCGCTACCCTAACAGGACCGGAATTGATCAGACCATCAGCCCTCGACATCCAGGAAGGAGTACGCCAAAGAGATGCCTGCCAGTACCAGTGCTACAATTCCCCAATAATTACAACAAATCAGAAGACAAACAGGGAGAAAGAGAAATACAAATAACCAAGCAAGCCCCCGGGGGAAGGACACACCACAAAAAAAAAAAAAAAATCAAGCATCAGAACTCAACAATAATGACATGGAAGAGCACTGCCTCTCAGATAGAGAATTTAAAATGATACTTAAGGAAAAAAATGAAATGAAAAAAATAATTAACCAGCTGAAGAATAAAATTGAGACCCTAAAGAAGGAGAATAACAGTCTAATAGAAGAACTAAAGAACACTGGGAAAAGCAATGAAAGCAGAATCGATCATATGGAAGACCATGTCATCAATCTCAAAGATTCAGAAAATAAAATGATTCTTTTATTCTTTTTGATTCAAAAGAAAACGGAAATAGAAGCACAAAGGGAAAAAAATTCGAGAAATATCTGACACCATGAAAAAAGGAAATATAAGTGTTATAGGAATCCCAGAAGGAGAGGAGAGGGACCAAGGAGTAGAGAAACTATTTAAGGAAGTGATAGAAGAAAACGTCCCAAATATGAAAATAGGCATACAAGAAGCAAAAAGAACTCCAAATTACCATGATGCTAGAAGAACTACACCTAGGCATATGATAGCAAAACTCACACTAGTACAGGATAAGGAAAAAATACTGAAGCTGACAAGGGGGAGGAAACAACATATAAAGGAAAACCAATCGGGATGACATCAGACTTCTCTGAAGAAACAATACGGGCAAGAAGAGAATGGGGGACATATTCAACAAACTCCAAGACAATAAATGCCAACCAAGAATACTTTACCCCGCAAAGATCTCCTTCCTCTATGAAGAAAGCATAAGGACCTTCCCAGACAAACAGAGACTTCAGAAAATCGTCATGACAAAACCCCCACTCCAAAAAATACTACAAGAAGTACTAAAGCCAAAACCAGTGGAGGAATGAAAAAGATCAGAATAAAACAAGAAATAAAAACACAAAAAGATAAATAAAATGGCAAATACAGATGTCAACGTATCAATATTAACTCTAAATGTAAATGGACTAAACTCATCAATTAAAAGGCACAGAGTAGCAAGATGGATCAAAAAATAGAACCCAACCTTCTGCTGTCTACAGGAATACATTTAACTACAAAAGATAAACACAGATTGAAATTAAAAGGCTGGAAAACAATACTACAAGTAAACAGACCTAAAAAGAAGTCAGGGACATCTATACTTATATCAAATAAAATAGACTTCAAACTAAAAAAGGTAAAGAGACAAAGATGGACGCTACATCATGATAAAGGAGACAATTCATCAGGATGTTATAACCCTCATCAACATATACTCCCCAAATGAAGGAGCACCAAAATATATAAGACAATTATTATCATCCCTGAAAACAGACATCAGAGAAAATACATACATAGCAGGAGATCTCAACACCCCACTCTCACCAATGGACAGATCAACAAGTCAAAAATTAAACAAGGACACTAAAGCTCTAAATAAGGACCTAGATCACATGGGCCTAACAGATATTTCTAGGGCACTACATCCCCCAAAATCTGAATACACATTTTTCTCAAGTGCACACAGTTCATACACCAAGATTTATCACATACTAGGTCACAAAACAAATCTCAACAGATACACTAAGATCAAAATCATACCTACTATCTTCTCAGATCATAAAGCAATCAAATTAGAAATAAACCATGAAAAGAAAAAAAGAAATACTCTTACTTCATGGAGATTGAAACCCACACTGCTGGAAGACCACTGGACTAATGAGGAGATCAAAGAAGAAATTTTAAAAATACCTAGAAATGAATGACAAAGAAGACACAACATTCCAGAATGTCTGGGATGCAGCAAAAGCAGTAATAAGAGGAAAATATATAGCAATACAGGCTCACATCAAGAAACAAGAAACAACCCAAAGAAACAATTTAATCTCCCATCTCAAAGAACTATAAAATGAACAACAAAAAACCCAAAGACAACATAAGAAAGGAAATCATAAAAAACAAAGCAGAAATAAATGAAATGGAAATCAAAAAATCAATACAGAAGATCAATGACACCAAAAGCTGGTTCTTTGAAAAAATAAACAAAATAGATAAAACTCTAGCTAGGCTTACAAAGAAAAGATGGGACAAAACACAAATAAATAGAATCATAAATGAAAGAGGAGAAATTACAACAAACAGCAGAAATCAAAAGAATAATCATAAATTACTATGAACAGCTATACGGAAATAAGTTCAACAACTTAGAAGAAATGGACGAATTCCTAAAACTATACAACCAACCAAAACTAGATAAAGAAGATATAGAACATCTAAACAGGCCAATCACAGGCAGTGAAATTGAAACAGTAATTAAAACTCTCCCCAAAAACAAAAGCCCAGGACCAGACGGTTTCATAAACAAATTCTACCAAACATTCAAAACTGAACCAATCCTATCTTACACAAACTTTTTCAAAAAATTGAGAAGGAAGGAATACTACCAAACACATTCTATGAAGCCAATATTGCACTAATACCAAAACCAAACAAAGACAACACAAGAAAAGAAAACTACAGACCAATCTCTCTAATGAACACTGATGCAAAAATATTCAACAAAATATTAGCCAACAGGATCCAACAATGCATCCAAAAGTTAATACACCACGACCAAGTGGGATTTATTCCAGGGACACAAGGATGGTTCAACATCCGAAAATCAATCAATGTAATCCAACACATCAACAAAAAGAAAATAAAAACCATATGATCATATCAATAGATGCTGAGAAAGCATTCAACAATGTGCAACATCCATTCATGATAAAGGCCCTTGAAATCCTTGGGATAGAAGGAACATACCTCAATATAACAAAAGCCATATACAACAAACCCACCACCAATATTCTCCTCAATGGTGAGAAGCTGAAAGCCTTTCCCCTAAGATCAGGAACAAGGCAAGGATGTCCACTCTCACCATTGCTCTTCAATATAATACTGGAAGTCCTAGCCAGAGCAATAGGACAAAAGAAAGACATACAAGGAATCCAAATAGGGAAAGAAGAAATTAAGTTATCACTTTTCGCAGACGATATGATAATATATATAGAGAATACTAAAAACTCCATAGAAAAACTACTCAAAATTATAGACCAGTTCAGTAAAGTAGCAGGATACAAAATGAATGCACAAAAATCAGTAGCCTTCCTATATACAAACACTCAGTCAGAAGAAGAAATCAAGAGAATCACCCCCTTCAAAATTGAAATAAAAAAAATAATAAAATACCTGGGAATAAACCTAACAAAAGGAAAAGGACTTATACAAAGAAAACTATAAGACCTTATTAAAATAGAGGAGGACACAAAAAATGGAAAGACATCTCATGTTCATGGATTGGAAGAATTAACATTATCAAAATGGCCATACTACCAAAAGCAATTTACAGATTCAACATTATTCCAATAAAAATCTCAATGACATTCTTCAAAGAAATAGAACAAATATTGATGAAATTCATAGGGAACCACAAAAAAACATTGAATAGCCAAAGCTCTCCTGACTAAAAAGAAAAATGGAGGGATTACACTCCCAGATTTCAAACTATACTACATAGCCATAATAATTAAAACAGCATGGTACTGGAACCAAAACAGAAGCACAGACCAATGGAATTGGATAGAAAACACAGAAATAAATCTACAAACCTATGGACATCTAATCTTTGACAAAGGAGCGAAGAATATACAATGGGACAAGGTTAACTTGTTCAATAAATGGTGTTGGGAATGGACTGCTACATGTAAAAAATGAAGCTAGACTACTACTTCACACCATGCATAAAAACCAACTCAAAATGGATAAAAGACCTGGACGTAAGACCTGAAGCCATAAAATTTATAGAAGAAAATATAGGCAAAACTCTACATGACATATATCTCAGCAAAATCTTTAAAGACACATCCCAAAAGGCAAAGGAAGAAAAGGAAAAGATAAACAGCTGGGACTACAACAAACTAAAAAGCTTCTGTACAACAAAAGGTACAATAATCAAAACAGACACCCTACTAATTGGGAGAAAATCTTTGCACACAATACAACTGATAAAGTACTGATAACTAAAATCTACAAGGAGCTCACACAACTGAACAAAAACAAAGTCAACAATCCAGTCAAAAAAATGGGCAGAAGAGCTAAAAAGACACTTCTCCAAAGAAGAAAAGCAAATGGCCAACAGCTATATGAAAAAATGTTCAACATCGCTTATAATCAGGGAAATGCAAATCAAAACCACAATGAGATACCACATCACACCAGTGAGAATGGTGCGCATTACAAAAACAGGCAACGACAAATGTTGGCAAGGATGTGGAGAAAAAGAACTCTTCTACACTGCTGGTGGGAATGCAAACTGGTCCAACCACTATGGAAAGCCATATGGCGTTTCCTCAAACTAATAAACGTGGAGCTACCATACAACCCAGCAATAACACTGTTGGGAATCTACCCAAAGGACACAAAAACACTAATTCAAAAGAATACATGCACCTGTTGTTTATTGCAGCACTATTTACAATAGTGAAGGTATGGAAACAACCCAGATGCCCAAAAATAGATGACTGGATCAAGAAGATGTGGTACATATACACAATGGAATACTATTCAGCATTCAAAAAAGATAAACACATGCAATTCACAGCAACATGGATGGAACTAGAAGGGATCATGCTCAGTGAAATAAGCCAAAAGGAAAAAGAAAAATATAGAATGGTCTCACTTATAACAGGAGTATAGGGGAACCGAATACAAGAGCGACAATCAGTGAGAGAGGGGGGAGGATTGGGGCTCAGAATGGGGTAAAGGGGAGCATAAGGGACTGTGGTGACGGTACATGGGTGAATTGGTTGTGTGAAACCTACGGGGAATATACAGTAACCTAAAAGACACAAATAAAAATAACAAAAACAATAACAATTAAAAAATGTTTTCTTTCATGTGGCAATTATATCAAACATTTTATAATATAATTTTTTGTGTTCTTCTTCAATTCATGGTTCTCTGCAATTTTCACCTTGTTCAGTTGACCTGTCCTCTGCAAAATTATCATCATGTCTCCCAGTAAACCATAAAGTTCATTGAGGATAGGAAGAATATGTGATTCATTTTCATTAGCTGCACAGTATAGAGAATAAAAGTGACATTTATTAGTATCTAGTCATGTGTACTAGGGTTGACAGAGTTGATTTCTCTTTGGATACTTTCATCATGCCCTTAGTACTGCCACATACTTGTCAAGAATGACAGTCAGCAAATAGGATGGGTTATCTCCTTGATAACCTCCTTTAGAGAGTGTGGTCTTTAAATAAAAAAGGATATTACTGGAAGATAGAAATTTCCAAAACCACCTCTGCATCTTATTAGCAGGGATTGTCAAAGTTCTGCACACAGATCAGCCAGTCAAGCCAGTCCACTGGCTGTTTTGGTAAAATTTTATTGGAACACAGCAACACTCATTTGTTTATACAAGATCCAAGGCCACATTTGCACTATAAAGGAAAACTGAGTAGTTACCACAAAGCTTCAAATACTCACTAACTGGCCTTTTACAGAAAAAGCCTGCAAAACCTTTTGTTAGGAAGTTCTTAAAAACAACAATAATTCAGTAGTCAATACATTAGAGAAACAAAATTTAAATTTTCATAACTTCAGGACTTCTCTGAACCTATGATTCCTATTATGCAATACTAATTTACATGCCATTTCCCTTATGTCCTAAAATACTTTGGATATAGGATTTTTTTCTTTTTCGTGTATTGTATCTCAGACCTAGTAATCTTAGGCTTACCAGTTTGACCAGTGCTATTTTAACAAGGTACAAGAAAAATTTTCACTAAATTGGGGTTTTTCCTTTAAAGTATTACCCTTATTGATAATACTTAATCCTCTAAAAATTCATTACATATTCTACTGATTTTCTCTGACATAAATAAACCACTTAGCAACTGCCCTAGCCCACAATAAAAGAATTTAAGCTTTCCTGAGGTCAAAGTTATAGCACACCTTGTACTGTAGTATCTTGTTCTATAAACAAGTTCGGTAGTAATTATCTCAGTGATGTGGATAATTAGCATCAAAATAGTTGTAAATGTACTTTAGGGAAGAATCTATGATCTTGGATTTAAAGTTATTTAATCTAACTAAAATGGAGCCAGGAATATCAAACTTTAGGTGCATTAATGTGATTAATTACATAATTACAAACCTCATTAAATGTAGAAACTACTTTTTATATTATCATATAATTCTTAAGTTGTGATTTTTCCCACTTTAATACTTTCTCTTTGAAAGTATAGTTTTCTTCATTTATGCACCTTGTGTAAACATGTTGGTAATTTAAAACATGCTAAATCGAAATGTATTATTTTATTTTTCAGATCTTAGAAGTGTGCACAAAGTAGTTATTCCATGCATCTAATCAAACCATAGATACAAAAATAACGTAGTGAGAGCCTCCCTGGTGGCACAGCGGTTGAGCGCTGCGCTGTGGAGCTGTCAGCAACGCACGATGCAAGTTCGACGCCCAGCCAGGAAGAATCCCACATGGCGCGGCAGACCTCTCCTGCCTCGCCCGCTACTCCCCTCAGCAGTGTATTTCTGGTCTGCCTGTTCTGCTCCCCGCTGTCTCTGGTGAACCCTCTCGCTGCCCCATGCTTCTGGCCTGTACCCCAGCTTGTATGTATAAACAAATAAATCTTTAAAAAAATAATAAATAACATAGTGAAGTTAACACATGTAAACTTCAAAGAAACTAAGATTGTCTCACAAAGATAAATTCAAAACATAAAGATCCAGTCTCAGATAATATAAATCATGCAACTCATTTATTTTCACTTTCACAAAATGACTCTTATCCACTAGACCACCATGCATTGGTGTCTAACAAAGCCACAGCAGGAACTTCTCTGACTCTTAGGCAAATGAGCAAAAGAGGAAAATTTGTTGAGAGAGATATAAGGAAAATTTTACTAAGGAGGAAACAAACAGAAACAGAGTGGGACTTCCCAGGCCTGTGGACCAGGCCAAGAGGGCAAGTAAGCCGCCATGGAGTCATTCCTGAGGAAATATATGCCTTCTTTCCCTAATTATTCTCAAGCCCCTCAGTCTCTGTGATTGGTTAGTTCTTGGTGGTCCCACTCTGCCTAATGTCTCTGTGCCCAGAATTACATCTTGCATCTCAGTCTTTATCCTCAAGTCCTTTTTCTTTATCGCGCTTGTCCAGGAATGTCCTATTGCCCCTAGTCCAGGGGTGTTTGATTAGTTCCCTTTCGAATTTGTTGACCCTATCTCTGTAGCCTTCATTACTCCTCGAAGGCTTTCTCCTATTCTTTTCTGACCCTGGCAGTGGGACCTGGCAGCTATCTGCTTGCCCTATATATGACTCACTATCATGTTACAGGATGACTCACTGTGGTTTTAGAGTCAGACTCCATTTTGAATCTCATCTTCTCCGCTTTGTGTTACCCAATCGAAGCTTTAAAGGGAGAGAAAACAATCTTATAAAATGTAAAGCTTGAGTACCTAAGCATACTCAAGGAACTCTATCCAATATTTGGCTGGTGGTATGGCTTAGCTTTATGTATTTAAAATAATTACTCAACTGATGGTTTCTAAAATGTTCTCTTTGGTCAATGTTTTGTTTCCTTGCAATCAAGACCACTATGAATAATACCTATAACTGCAAAATGTGGTTTTGAAAAATGTACCTGTTATTTATGATAATTATTAAGAAGACAGATATAGTTAAATAAGATATACAAATTGTTCTAAGACAAAAAGTGATTAAATTTGAACATAAGGTAATATCTTAAAAACTTTTGGTAATTAAAATATACATGAGGATGCTTTATAAAGTTAAAGTCCTCCTCAACCTGACTGTTACATATCAGTCCTAATACCAATTACTCAAGGAGAGAAACATATTTTTTTATAATAAGGTAAGGATGAAAAAACAGGATTTCCTAAAATTTCGAAAAGGGGAAACTAAAAGGTATTGTATTTTTTTATGGCTACCATTTTATTAGTCAACATTTGAACCTACTCATGCCATACAAGCAGAAAGAGGAGGTACACATGAAAGAAAAACACTTATTCTTCAGAAAATTTATTGTATGAAAAGGTAGATAACTGAGAGCTGGTGTATATGAGAGTATCCTATTTCTAGATATCTATCCAACTACCTACACACATACGGTTAATATGTACATTCATACGTCTTATGTATGGATGCACATGTGCAACATATGAGTTGATAGGAGACTGAAAGCTCAATAATGAACTATTCATACCATATTTTCTTTGAATGCTCTGAGATGTACAATTCATTATGAACTTACTTTGAATTATGGATAGTATAAAGATTGAGAACATAAAATTAGCCCTCCTTTTGATGATTATCTTCATAATCAAATACTAGACACTAACAAAATGCAGTTATATTTTTTAATATTATATATTCCTTTGTATGGAAAATGTAATATCTGAAAAATATTGTTTCATAGGAATTTTAAAAAAGCTTATATGAAGACTAAAACTACCATTGGAAATATAGTCTTGTGTATGTCACACATAATTACATAGACATAGCTTATGTATACAAAAAAGTATCACTAGCACTTTTAAAAGTAGTAGATTTCTAAAAACTCAACCCATAATTATTAAGAGAAAAGTTATTTCAACTATTTTTATAATTCTATAAATCACCTCAGTACTGTTTGTGTCACATTTATAGTACACAATAAAAGTATAACAACAAAAATAGTATTTTTAATATTCAAAATATTGACATATAAAATATTTATGGAATGCCTACTATGCTACAACTTTATGATAGATGCAATTAATATACTGTGGACAAAAAAAGACAGATACTTTATCCTTCTGGAATCTAGATTTCACTAGGAGACAGAAAAATTCCCAAAATAAGCAGGCGTGTATATATACACTATATATAAATACATATGAACATCTTAATTTGCAAATTATAATTATCCATTTCTTCTTGGGAACATCTATTTTTTTCTAAAACACTACATTCCACTTTTAATTGAGCAATTTAAATATAAATTTCACTTATCACTATCTTAATTTGTAGGAATGATTCTATTTCAGTGCATATTTCCATTAGTTTCTATTGCTCATTCTATTTCAAAGATTTAATATATTATTAGGTCACTAAAGTATATTTCTGCTTGCTTCCATTGAGGCTATTGTTAGCTAAATTTTATCTTAATTCCTATTTTGTTACTCCAAAGTTCTAAAAGCCATTTCTTCTGCAATCAAAGCACAAACCTCACTTCAGAAACACATAAAAGAAAATTGATTTTCATCCTGAAAATGTCAAACTTCTGCCTATAACACTCAGCCATGGCTTTCTGAAACAGCAAAGTTCAAAAAGAGCCATCGACCTGATGGCCCTTTGACACATGATGATGGATGCAATGTGTCTACGATTTTACTGCCAAAATGTCCTCCAAGAGAATGATACAATCAATGCAGAATAATAAATCTTAACTGGGTTAGAAGGTTTGCTTATCTTAAATGTATTAGAGGAGAAAATACTGGTATTTCACTTCTATGGGGAAGAGTTTTTTTTTTTTTTTAATAAACTGTGATTAACTCTTTTCTTTCTGGCTTAAAATTAATGGCATAAATATATTTGCTTAAAGAAGTTAATACCTGGAAGTTAAACTCTGTACATGGTTAATGAGAATAACTGTAAATTACTGATATATTGCCTTCAAAGGAGACAGAAAATATTACATAAAAGATAAAATTTTAAGAAAAATGCTATTGCTACTCACCCATGTGTCCTGTGCTTCAATCAACTGCTATTATTGTAACTTCAACTGTTTCTAGTAAATGATGTTTCCATTTTCCTTTAAGATAAAGTTATTAATCAATACCACAATAATAGCAAAGACTATTTAGCTGCAGACCATGAGAGCAATTAATTTTCTTACAGATTATACTAATGCTTGCAATGAATTTTTGCAAAATCTGAAAAGTAAACTTTATTATCATAAATGTAAGTTTTGGAAGTTGCACATTCTTTTTATTGATATCTTAACTCCAAGACTGCATCACATCATATATATTCCAAGTTATATTCTTACTTAGGAAAAATCAGTTCCACCAGAATTTTTTTTAATGCCATTTGACCAGACTCTAACAAGGAATTTCAGTATAAAATTTTCTTCCATGACATTTTAAAAATACGGTGTTTAACAATATGGTAAATAGATACCAGACAACTATATATTTTGAAGTTTACTTTTCAGTATACAGCAATTTTAGATTTTAGTGTTATACCATGTCATCATTATCTCATTCATAATTTTACACTTAAGTTTTTTCAAAGGAGAAAGAATACTATGATAATGAAATGTAAAATCTTATGATATTTTAGGTGTTGCTATTATTCCTACCAGGTTTTAATCATTTTTCAAAGTTGAAGAACATATCTTAATTATTCATACTTCTTATAGTTCCACAGTTGTACACTGAGTATGTACCCATTAGAAGTACAGAAATAGGGCCTCCCTCATGGTGCAAGGGGTTAAGTCTCAGCACTATGAAGCTATCAGCAGCCACTGCAGCATGAGTTTGATTCCCCAGCGAGGGAGCTAACTCACATGGCACAGCAGCACAGCAGGCCTTTCCTGTTTTGCCAGCTGCTCCTCTCAGCAATGTATTTCAGTCAATCTGTCTGTTCTGCTCCCCACTCTGTCTCTGGTTAATCCTCTTACTAGCCCCTACACCTCTGGCCTATATCCCATCTCTTGTATGCATAAATAAATAAATATTTTTTTTTAAAAAAAGGAAGTGCAGAAATAAATGGAAATAGCTAGCTTTTTTTTCTTTTTAAACACTTCAACATGTTTCTTTGAGATTCCATAGAATATCTGAGGTTGGCAGATACACTTAATTTACAGTAAACAGTTATTGTGCACTAAGGTAAGGAATGGAGAATGATTTTATGATTTGCAATGTGACAGGAGACGTTTATCTCCAGTCGGAACATTTTTTAGAAAGTGAAGGACTGGATAGAGGATGCTATCAACACCCCCAAGCCCTGCAACATACACACCTATACTGAAAGACAAAAAAGAACACAGTGAATCTCAAGCTAAAACAACATAAAATTCCAAGTAGCAGGCATTTGTACACTGGTAGAGGCATTGTTGATTTGTACTGTTACTTAGAATGCTTTATTGTCTGAATTCTAAGATACTGCCCTTCTGAATTTCACTCTTACATTTCTGTTTGTTTCTCTAGTTCCTCATTTTTCTGCCTCTAAATGGTGGACATCATCCCAGGACTGTGATTTTTAATTTTTTATCCTTATTCCATGTAGTGATTTCTGAGGTATTTTTAATCTGTTTTTTTATAATTAAATATCACCAAAACTGACGTCTTCAATCTATATCCCTCCAGCCTCTTGTTTTTGAGTCTATTTGAATACCTCTCCCCTCTCATCATTTCAAAATTAATATGACCAATCTTTTATTTTTTTAAATATTTATTTATTTATGCATACAAGCTGGGATACAGGCCAGAAGCGTGGGGCAGTGAGAGGGTTCACCAGAGACAGAGTGGGGAGCAGAACAGGCAGATCGAGGGAAATACACTGCTGAGGAGAGCCGTGGGCGAGGCAGGAGAGGTCTGTCGTGCCATGTGGGAATCTCCCTGGCTGGGCATCGAACTCGCGTCGCTGCTGCCTACAGCTCCACAGTGCAGCACCTAACCGCTGCGCCACCAGGGAGGCCGCAACATGACCAATCTTGAGCCCGATTCTGCTTCTTTCTACAAATCCCTCTTCATAGCTCTCCTATTCATTTTAAATGGCAACTCCATACTTTCACCAGTTTATTCCAAAAATGCATTCTATAACAATGAGACACCAAAGTTAAAATTTACTGTTTCTCTATATAGAGTATTTCATCCAACATTGTTATGTACAAGATGTGTTCTCAAATTCCTACTAGTTCTTATGTTGTTTGTCATTTTTCTTACAAACACCCTAACAACTTCACTCAGCTTCATAAAAGTTCTGCATATACTATGTCAACATATGGTAAGCTCAGCACAGCAATACAATGGAGAGGCCTAGAGTTTAAAAAAATGGAGAAAAGATATCATGTCTCTCTGTTATTTGGCATTTGACAAAGTTCCTTGCCTCACTAAATTCTAACTTACTAATTTATAAAGTCAGTATGTTGGACCTGATAATTTCTAAAATGTTTTAAATGCCTGTGATTCAAGACCAAGCAATCTTGTTTCTTTAATATTTTTATTGTTATTTATATTTTTTACATTTTGTATTCCCCTTAGGTAACCCATCACCAATTCACCCGTGACCCATCGCCGTGGTCCCTTGTGTCCTTTTCTACTCCATTTCGTGCCCTTATGAGAAGTAGACACAGTGAATTCAACTCAATAATTCAAAGTAGATATTTAGTAATGAATTATATTTGAATGAGGATTTGGTAACTGATCTGGGAAAGAATGCTGTGTTCAGGATATGGCCAAGAAGTGGAAATCTATGTCATACAATTGTCAAATCTGCATTGAACAGAAAGGAAAAGAAATGAAAACAAAGAACCTTTTAGCGGGGCCTCCCTGGTGGTACAAATGGTTAAGTTGCAGCACAATGATACTATCTAGAGCCACTGCAGCATGAGTTCGATAACAGGCCAGGGAGCTTCCCAAATGGCGCAGCAGACCTCTCCTGCCTAAGCCACTGGTCCCCTCAGCAGTGTATTTCAGTTAATCTTCCTGTTCTCCCCACTCTGTCTCTGGTGAATCCTCTCACCCTCCTCAACACACCTCTGGCCTATACCCCAGCATTGTACGCACAAATAATAAATAAATCTTAAAAAAGAAATAACCTTTTAGCAAGAGAAAAGATATTATTGAATTCAAGAGGTAAAAGCCACTAAAATTTGTTAAGTATTTTGACACCAAAAACTTTTAAAAGATGATGACATAAATTCTTCCTGTTTGGTAAGGAATAGATTTCATAAACATTTACCTTTGTAAAACTCAAAAGATTAAAATATTGCTCTATTTTTAAAAAAAATATATTGATTTTAGTGACATAAAATATACATGTCAATAAGAATATAGTTGTAAAGTATCAGCATAGAGAATTTTAATTGACAAAAAGTACATTTTATGAAAAGAAATACTGTTACCACACTTATTTGCCAGTGACATTTCCTAAACCTAATTAGTCATCTAATCAAAATATTGCCGTATTTTCTTTCCAGATATGAATAGAAATATGTGCAAATAAAAGTAGCCTTTGATTTTTGAAACTTTTAATTAAGTCAAAAAATTGTGTTAAATGATATCCTGGACACAACTGCTAAGTAAATGTTTTGTTTGAGACCAAAGTGATTAATATGATTTTTTTGCAGAAAGCTGTGACTATTTTGCATAACAAGATGTTCAATGAAAGGCCACTTCAGAGCATTTGAATATTATAAATCATTATAAGTTTGAAATCTGAAAGGCCTTCTAATACTCAGCACGCTATAATAACTCCATGAAATTATTTTCGGCATTGTTCAAAGTAAGCATCTCGTCGTTACTTTTTCCTGCTGAGTGGGTTCTCACAGAACACACCATTCTTTAAATTATGTTTTATAGAATATTTATGGCATCATTAAAATGTAACAAAAATTTAAAGGTGCAAAAAGGAGAGAAGTATATGTATATTAAAACAGGCAGGATGTAAATATATGCACTATTAAAACAATACTTCTTTTAGATTGTCTTTGCTTGAGAGAGCTTTTATTAGAAAAGGGCATTGTTTTTTGCAGGTGGAAAGCAGCTTCAAAAATTCTAACAGTCTTTTAAATATAAAGATCTAGAAAAAAGATTGGTCTTATGCAAATTTATGCAAGTCAGCTGAATCATATTGCAAAGACTAGTGGCTCCTTACTTTGAAGTTCATACCTTCTCATGCAAATGGCCATATAATAACATTTGACAAATGTTGGGGAAATATATGAAATCTATAAATAATAGGTGATTATGTGCAATTGGCAATAAAAAGTGCTATAGCATTCCTTGCCATGATTTTACTGTTTTTCTTTACTTCCAGTTACGCATTGAATCTCTGTATTTAAGTCTCAGTTAAAACATTGATATTAAACTATACTATATTAAAGGGGGGGTGAGGGAGAAGGGGAAGTGACATGTATTCATTGCTTTTGTCAATTTTATTTTTTTACAGGATATTATATTGGTTATACAGTTGGTTATATTGGTTTATAAGAATAATATATTGGTTAGGATTTTGTTTGTTTTCTCAGTTTGTAAAAAATGTTTATAGGTAGCAGAACATATGTCAAAATATGTCACTGTATCATAAGGATTATTCTAAGTTAAAGGCACTTAGAACAAATGTAAACTTAAGAAAACCAATCTAGTTTTTCTTCCTTTGCTTACAAGTAGGAGATGAAATTCTCACCAGAAATATGTTTTTACTGTATCTGAAGGAAAAAAACATTCTTACCAAGAATGCAGAAGTTGAGATCAAGAAACTCTATACAAGCATAAATTGTGAAAATCATACCTTCTAGGTATTTGATTTTTTTATGACAATGACTTTTTTATTACTTTTTCTTATTACTTGTATATTGAAATGTGAAATTGTAGTGTGTTGATTTTGTAACATACCACTTTGCTGTATTCTGTCTGCTGTATTTTATTTAGAATTCTTGGGGTATCTTGGATCAGGCTGTCATTTTTTTTTCCTCCAGATTGAAGTGACTACACAATTATTTATTTAATTAAAATTTCTTAATTATTTCCAGGACCCAAGTGATATGGATATTATTTCTCTTTATGTTATCCCAAAGAGCTCTTATAATTCTTTCATTTTTTATTTTTTTCTGTGTATTCTATTTGTGTGCTCTGTCACTGCATTCAAGTTCATTGATTCTATCTATTACTTGTATTCATCTACTGTTGAGACTCTATAGTATTTTAAAATTCATTTTTAATGAAAGAACCTAAAAATACTGTATTTGTAGCTGTGTCACATTTTCTCTATTTTTAGTGTTTTCCTCTTTATTAAATCATCAGTTTTTGTTTAATGTTGATAAACATGGTTATACCTGCTACTTTAAGCTCAATCAGGCCTATTTCATAGTTCTGCTTGATTAAGAGCTTTCTGGGGTTTTGTTTGCTTTTTATTCATTTATTTATTTACTTAAGCATTTTTGTTATGTTCTTATGTCTCTTCATTTTCAATTGTTGTGGGTTGTAATAGGGAGCTTGCTTTTCTTGTCTTAATAAATTGCCTTTTTACTCCACTTATTAAGTAGCTGGATATAGCCCCAGGCATTTTACCCAAGATCTTTAGGTGTCCATTATTTCATAGATCAGTATCCCTGCTTCTGTTCAGATGATAGTGACACTGTGCCAGAAATGTGTAGTAAGTAGGAACCAAATTAGTAAGTTACTGAAATGTCACGTCCAGGGAGCACAAGTGTTCAAACTTTCCACAGTGTTTCAGGTACCTAAACTGTGTAAAGGAGTTCCACCACAGTGACCCTCCCCACTTCCCTAGTCAACTCCTCAGTCAGAATGTCCCATCTCAAATTACCCCATACCAACTTCAAATTTAAAGCTATGTTTGAATGACAGATGTAAGCTTGGATGGGGTTTATAGTTGTGACAGGGTCACAAGTCCATGACAACTAGTTTGGTGTCCATTCTATATTCAAATCCTTGCCCTCTGACTGACTAGTGGTCTGGGTTACCCATGTTATTTGTTATGTTTCAGGCCTAGCTTAATCTCTTTTAAAGTAATAATGACCATTCCACTACAGAATGTTTGCAACAATAAAATGAAATCAAGTGGCTAATCATTTTCATATAACACCTTTACAAGCAGTATGCCTGCTTTTATGCAGGGTCATTTCTTATATATTAACTTTAAACTACCGGTAAATGTAATAAAAGTGTTGCCAAGCCAAAGGTAAAGATCTGCATCTTTCTCGAAATCTTTCCTAAACAATTTTGATGGAAAACATATTGGATCTATTTTCCCCTGTTCTCAGCATCTCACAGCATAATACTGTGTTTGAACAAGACATCAAGTTACTATAAATCCCAAATGCTTGATATACTCAGAAAATTAGTTAAGGAAAAAAGAATTGACTTTTTTTATATTATGTCCTTCCTCCACTGAAATATTTAGCTACCCAACTGCCTATTTAAAGAAATATCGTAATAAGATAAAGCATCTGTTTTTCTTTCCTTAATTGTCACATCATATATATATATATATATATATATATATATATATATATATATATATATATATATATATATATACACACATATATATTCCTTTGAATATTTGAGGATTAAATGGAAAAAGAAATGTGGAGCAGACACCTTGCTTCATTAGCTACTTCACTCCACTCAGTACACCTCAGTTTAAACATCAATTCCTTCAAAGATAGGAAAAGATTTACAAATCCTCTTCCTTTTAACTTTTCAATAACCAAAATGATTGGGTTACCAATAACAAAATGACATAGTTCCAATTGTCATCTGGCCTTTGTTAGTATACTATTTGTAAGAGAAAGATTGATGTGTGATATGAAAATAATGGACTTATGGTGGCCTAGAAGATAAAATACATTGTATACTCACTTAGATATAAAATAATGATTCCCTTTCATGCCTGGGAAGCAGACTTAAAATGTTTCACAGTATCATGTGCTATTTCCTGGGTCACTTCGTTCTTTAACATCATTTCCAACTTTGATAAAGTTTTCTTTCTAGTGTTACTAATACTGAAATGTGGAAATTTCAAAGATGAAACCAAAGGAATCACACTATAGCACCTAATTAATCTTATATCAGGGGTTTTCTGACCTGCACATTAAGATATTGCTTGCATTTTTTCACTAGATATTTTTTATTGGTTAAAAGAAAATCAATTCTGGGTCTCCCTAGTCGCATAAGGGCTTAAGTCTCAGAACTATGAAGCTATCATCAGCCACTGCAGCACAAGTTTTATCCCTGGGAGATTCCCGCATGGGGCAGCAACCTCTCCTGACTGACCCACTGCTCCCCTCAGCAGTGTATTTCAGTCAATCTGTCTGTTCTTCTCCCCGCTCTGTCTCTGGTGATTTCTCTCACCCCCCGCACCTCTGGTCTACACCCCGGTTCTTGTGTGCATAAATAAATAAATCTTAAAAAAAGAAAAAGAAAATCAATTCTGCATTTCATAGGTTAGAGAACCCGTGTGTGAATATATGTGTGTATGCATGCACACATGCATCTATGTTATATATGTACATAAAATATTCTGTGTACATATGCACACATATAATTATTTTCATTGTACTACTTGACATAAGAAAATAGGTATATAATATACCTGCATGGTTGATTGCATTTTCCTTTCTTTCAAAATAAGTACATTGCTTTGATAAATGCAAGATACTTTTAAAATGGGAAATTTTGGGCCTCCCTGGTGGCGCAGCGGTTAAGCGCTGCGCTGTGGAGCTGTCGGCAGCAGCGATGCGAGTTCGACGCCCAGCCGGGGAGAATCCCACATGGTGCGGCAGACCTCTCCTGCCTCGCCCGCTGCTCCCCTCAGCAGTATATTTCTGATCTGCCTGTTCTGCTCCCCGCTCTGTCTCTGGTGAGCCCTCTCGCCGCCCCACACCTCTGGCCTGTACCCCAGCTTGTATGTATAAATAAATAAATCTTTTAAAAAAATAAAATAAAATGGGAAAATTTTCTTAGAATTATTTGGGATAAATTCTTACAAATGCATTTCCTATTTTGTGTTAGAAAAACTGCCCTCAATATGGACATGCTGCACCTTGTACAGAGCAATGTACAATATCAACATATTAGTTAGGTCCTTCCTTACCTCCCCGAGTTAAAGCAGAGATTCTAGAATGCCTTGAATTAATATCGAGAATAATCAATATTCATTTATAGTACGCACTAATAAAAGAGAAGTATACAGAAATTAGACAAATAATTTTATAGGTAACTATAACACAATTATTCATTTACTTTTATTGAACTGAAAGTTTAAAGCCAGCCTCTGTATCATAAATACTTTTTGGAATCACTGCTAAAATTCATGTGTCTATTTAATATTTACTTATTAAGTCTATATACAATTTAACTAAAATTAAAGAAGTTTTGAGAAAAGATTCTCATTAAATTAAAATAATTTTACAAACATTTAGAATATCTGTATTACATAATAAATGTATATAATAAGAATTGTATTATTTATTCAGGTTAATAGTTTCAGCATTCTTCAACATTTCTTTTTCACAGAAGTAAAATAATGGAATAAAATGATTTAATTATAAAATGAATAATGCAATAAATTTAATTCCCATATGTGAAGTTATGTATTTCATACATGAACAATGATGCTTTATCCACTTACATGTGTTTCATAACTTTCTCAAGCATTCAGCAAATGAGATATTAGTCTTCCATTCTCATAAAATAAACATTAAATAACTGTTTATATATAGTTTTTTCCGTTCAATTCATTATGCATCTTCTTGAAACTAATGTGAACATACTGAAAGGAATAATACAGCTTGACACACAATTGGATAAACTATCAGGTCCTTTAATATAATAATCCCAGTGTTGAAAAAATCATAACTAAATAATATTAACCTTAGCTAATATATGCTGCATATATTTTTACATTGTGCTAGGAACTGTGTTGTTGAACCAAACACATGGGCATATAAACACATAAACACTCAAATTTATGCAGTATGATAACTTTATATGTTTGATACTATAGTTGATCATTGGAAAACATTGGCTTGAGTTGCATGTATCCAGTTAGATGCAAATTTTCTTATAAAGAGATTATGTACTCTTATAGATGATGATTAGTATTTGAGGTTTTTTGGAAGTTAAAGTTATAACAAAATTTTTTATTCCACGAGGGTTCAGTGTTCCTAACTCCAGCATTGCTGAAGTACTATCCTCATCACTTTATAGATGAAGACAATGGAGTTTAGAGGAGTTAAGAATCTTGATATCTTAGCCAAAGTCTAACATTTCCAAAGCAGTCATCTTATATGATCTTATACTACCTACTACAATGATTGATTGCTTTCTCTTTGTTTTTTAATAAGTCATCAAATTGCAATATCCAATTGATTTCAGTAACTGATCTTTTCATTGTCTCATTATTTTTTTCTCTCAAATCTAGAGTGTACTACATATGGTAATAAATAACATTTATGTAACTCTTAACATTCACCAAACTGTTGGAAGCAATGCTATATGGGAGTGAACTATTATTATCAATTTCTACAAATAAAGAAAACGAGGCATTAGCAGAATAAAACTTCTCTTAAATAGTAGAATGAGAAAGTGATGTAGTCATAATATATGAACCTAGAAAATTTCACTTCAAAATCTGTGCTCTTAACCACCTCTATCCTTGCTATCAAAGCAAAGATGTGTTGCGTATGATAGTCCTTGTTCTAAACTAGGTTATTATTGTGATGGAGAAATAAATTATGATCCATAAAAAATAACTAGCAATAAATCAAACATGATGACTGACAAAATAATATATAGCCTGGATGAGAAATGCTACTAGATTTAGAAGTGGAGAAACCCATCTATTTTTTTTTTTCAATTTTGCTCCCTTAGAGCATTTGTCTCACCATCTTTATACATTCACATCCAATTCAACATACTTTAAAAATGTTCTAACAACAACAAAAAAATGTTCTAACAACTAATGCTACCTCTGAACCAATTGCTTCAATCATTCACAAGGCTTGTCCAGTAGTAATTAAAATACATGCAAAAGGCCAAAGATGAATGCATTTATAGCTTATGCTATAAAAAGAAATAAATGTATGCATGATAGATTTAAGCAAAACTCATTTCTAGTGCTCTATTATCATAAATAATAATTACTAAATATAGATATTCATATTAGAAAGGATATTCTAGATTCATTACTTTCATACCATATTTACTCTCTTCTCATTATTTTATTATATAATAGATCTGAACTTCTACTTTGAAATATTCGAAATTGCATATTCTATTTCATTTTTCCTTATCAATCATGATCTTTGAAAATATACAGTGAACACGGGCCTCCCTGGTGGCACAAGGGTTTAAGTCTCAGCCTATGAAGCTATCCTCAGCCACTGTAGCACAAGTACGATCCCACACAGAGCAGGAGACCTCTCCTATCTTGCCTGCTGTTACCCTCAGCAGTGTATTTCAGTCAGTTTGCCTGTTCTGCTCCCCACTCTGTCTCTGATGAATACTCTCACCACCACCACCACCACCCCCACCTCTGGCCTTTACCCTAGCTCTTGAATGCATAAATAAATACATTTTTTTTAAAAAGAAAGAAAATATACAGTGAACATGCTGGCTTAATTGCATAGATGGAAATTCTTTATTAATTAAAAGTTACTGTTAGGATGTCATTGAAACAAAAGAAAAATAATATTTATGTTCTTTAATAATAGATAGCTTTGAATATGGAGCCCAATCATCAGCAATTCTCCTTGTTTCTTGGTTTTAATAACTATATATTTTGAATCTCATTCGGAAGTTCAATGCTGCCTTTTCTTTGATTTTGATATTCAGTGTTTATACATTACTTCATTTGTAGATTTATCCTATTTTTCTTCATTCCCATAATAAAGCATCCATACTTGAGTTACATAATTAGGTAACATACACTTACTTCAAAATCAACATGTCAAAATATAACTAATCTTTTTCTCTTCACTGACTTTCTCATGAGGTTTAAACTGTCCCCCTATCTTCTGGCAGGTCAATAAACTTAAGTCACTGTATTTGTATTAAAAATAAGTCTTATCTTTTTAAAAATTATCTATTATAAAAGTCTCCTGGCTATAAATACAGACACAACTGACAGTGACCACAATGATGCAAAGTCAGTATATATGTTATGTCCAAATGTAAAATTTACAATTAAGTACAATTAAATAACATACTATCAAATACACTGAAGTAAAATTTCTCCATTAAAGGTAACCTCTTGATGCCTGTATAAATCATAACCATTTAACAGTTAAGAAAAAGTGTTTCTACATTAATTTTTTTTAAATTAGGTGGCTCTTATCAAGATAAACTTTTATTGGTCTTTTTTACTATAAATTTATAAAGTTTTAATGATGATGAGGGTGAAGGGTAGGAGGGAATAGTTACCTTAAATTTTAAAGAAGGTTAACGAAAGTTTGTTGTAGCAATTTTTGAGAAGCAGTTAAGAAAATTATTGCTCCTACTGAAGTAAATCTATAATAAAATTATTTGTATTTTTGTTTTCAACTACAATCCTTTTGTTACCAAAGATTTTTTTTTAATAAGTTGATGCTGTAGAATGTTTGATCTCTTCCTTTTCCAAGTGAGGTAGTTACGTAAAATGAATAACTACTCAGGGCACAGTTCAGAACAGTAATTTAGATTAAATTCTTCCCTGCCACCTACTTTTTCCTTTCTAAAAGTCTTTTTTAAAATATTAAGATATCAGCACTATTAATTTTCTTACCAGGTAAGTCGAGAATTGTTTTCTGAAATATTTTAAAAAGAAAATTCTAACTGTAAACTAACTTTTGATAATTATGAAATTCTGTCTTTTTCATTTTCATTCACTTTTCATTTGAGTTTTTTATTGACTAATATATTTGTATATGGACATATACATATATGCTTTTATAAATATGTAAATAACATAAAATGTACTGTTTTAAAGTTCACACTTTCAAATAATTACATATGGAAGTGAGAACAGAAAGGAAATGTAGATTCTGATCAATGCTGCTATCAACTGCTATGCAATTCTATAAAATCATGGTTCCTTATTAGTTGTACTGCAAGTTTCAGATTAAGTCAGATTAGATAGACTTGAATTTCAACACAATTGCTTATATAGTTTCCTTTTTTAATTAAATGATTTATTTTGAAATTACTGTAAGTTCACATACACTTATAAGAAATGATACAGAGATCTAATGCATTCTTAACAATAATATCTTGTAAACCTATGCTATAATACCACACTAAGATATTGACATTGTCAGGAAATAGGTTTTTAAAAAAATTTAAAAATACCATAATGTCAGTAAAATATTAAGTTTTGATTGAGATTCCCAAATGAAATTATAATTAAGTCTTTTATCCAGGTCTTTTATCCAGTGTTAGGAGCTATGCAATAGAAAATGACCAGAAAGACAAATGTTTTTCATTCTCCAATTCTACAGATAATAGGACCTATTTAGTTAATATTTATTCCTATTAGCTTTATTATCTTCTTAAAATGCTATATTTTGCTTTGCAATTTGCATTCTAATAAGTTAGAATTATGAATAAGGCAACTCTTCAAGCATCTAACATTTACTTAAAAGTACCTATTGATCTGGTAATATACCAAGCATGTCAAATGCTTCAGTACTCTCTAAAATTGATGATAACTTTATGGGAAAAACGATGAATTTTACAGGATGTCAAATTCAAGTTAGTGTATGTTTTTAAGGTTGAGAATAATAGACTTGCAGCTCCTGCAGCATAAAATTACTTAAACAATATCTTATTTTCAGATAGCTTATTTATCTCTAAGTTGTCACAGTATAGATATAAGTGCCATGCTTCATGTCACTTTGAATTATTTTTAAAAACAAAGTATTTTAAGGTAATTGAATATGTATTATGTGTTAGAAATTATTACAACTCTTAAAAGTCTTTGCATAGGTACACAAATTAGATTTTTTTCTAGTTAAATGACTATTAACTCCATAGTATATTTAAAGTATGAATTTTCATTTGAGTTTTTTTATTGACTAATATATATGTATATAGACATATACATATATGCTTTTATAAATATGTAAATAACATAAAATGTACCGTTTTAAAGTTTACAGTATAGTGGCATTACATATTACCTGCATTCTTATTGTCATGCAGTAATAACCACCATCTATCTCCAGAACTTTTGCAAAATTCCCAAATTGAAACACTTTATCTATTAAATAGTATCTTCCCATCCCCACCTTCCTGTATGGCAACCATCATTCTACTTTCTGTGTCTATGAATTTTACTGTTCCAAGAACCTCATGTAAGTAGAATTATAGAGCACAGTACCATTTATGATTGATATGGAAACTTTTAGAGGTAATGGATATGTCTACTACTTTGTGGAGATGTTTTCACAGGTGCATGAATTTGTAAAATTTCATCTAATTTTATACATTAAATATGTGCAGTTTCTAATATATAAATTACACATTATAATGTAGTTTAAAAATGTAGTATATACATCAATAGAATATTAATCAACCTTAAAAATGAAAAAAATTCTGACACATGATACAACAAAGATAAAACTTGAAGACATTATGCTAAATACGGTTCATTTTGCCCATAATATATTTAGAAGTGCTATTAACAATTATCAATGTAGGGGGGTGGTGCAGAAGTTAAAGTCTCAGCGCTATCAAGCTATCATCAGCCAATGCAGCATGAGTTTGATCCCAGGCCAGAGAGCTGACCCACATGGCACAGCAGACCTCTCCTGTCTCGCCCACTGCTCCCCTCAGCAGTATATTTCAGTAGATCCGCCTGTTCTGCTCCCTACCATTCTGCCTCTGGTGAATCCTCTCACTGCCCGCACCTCTGGCCTACACCCCAGTTCTTATATGCATAGGTAAATAAAAATAAATCTTTCTTTAAAAAAACTGTCAACGTAGTAGTTCATTTGCATAACTAGTTGGGCAATTATCTGACAGCTAAAGTTTTTATTTGAATTTATGAAACCCGCTCTTTTTACCCTTGGACACTTAAATGCTTATTCTAATGTTTTGGGGAAAACTTTGATTTTATGACTATATGACTTGTTTCACAAATATACATACAATCATCAGGTTTATACTGTTTTATTAAAGGCAGAGGAAATAAAGCTATATGGTATCTATGAAAAATTATTTTAAATTCAGAGTAATCTGACTTTATGTAATCAAACAAAATTGCTAGTTTCCTCATTTCAAGACTCTAAGTGAAGCATATGATTATTTTCCAGAGAATTAAATCCAATAGAGGGTCTCCCTGGTGGTGTAAAAGGGTTAAGTCACAGCACTATGAAGCTCTCCAGAGTCTATAGCACGAGTTTGATACCCGGCCAGGGAGGTTCCCACATGGTGCAGGAGACCTCTCCTGTCTTGCCCACTGCTCCCCTCAGCAGTGTATTTCTGTTGATCTGCCTATTCTGCTCCCCACTCTGTCCCCGGTGAATCCTCTCACCCCCTCAACACCTCTGGCCTACACCCCGGCTTGTATGCATCAATAAATAAATTTTTAAAAAATAATTATATCCAATAGAATGTTATAAATACAGGTGATAGATGATTGATAGATGAATGATGATAGACAGACAGATGAGAGAGTGAGAGAGAGAGAGAGAGAGAGAGAGAGAGAGAGAGAGAGAGATCAGATGATATCTGCAGATGACGAGTTGGAAATCCAAGCAGGAAAACTGATCTTGGTTTCCAATCTGACTCTGCAGGCCTAAGAATTAAAAAAATCTGATGCTGTAATCCTAGTCAAAAAGACAACAAGCTAAAAAAGAGGCCTATGTTTCAATTAGATTTCAGAGACAGAAAAAAAATAATACCCCATCTCAAAGGTTGTCAGAAAGGAGAAATTGCTCCTTGCTCATATTTTTTTATCTATTTAGACTGCAGCTGATTGGATAAGGCCTCACATATTAGAGATAGCAATTTGCTTTGCTCAGTCTATCAATAGCAAACTCATACAAAAGCATCCTCACAGACACACTCAGAATGTTTAACCAAATATTTGAGTGTCCTATACTATACCCTATTCAAGTTGACACATAAAATTACTGATCACAAACTCAAATATTACAGAACTTGATGACAGGAAGATCGTATAAACATAATATGATTTGAAATATTAATTTTAGCCTTGTCTCAATCAGTCCTAAGCCTTTTTAGTGGCATAATCCAGCTTGAGATGTACATCTCTTACTTGCATTAAAAAAAAAAAAATCTGAAGTACTGTAGCAGGAAATATTGCTAATAATTCATTGTATTATAAACATTAGAGCCTTAAATTTCTTCATTATTCTCATTTACTCCTTCCCCCAAGACTTTCTTGTTTATAGGGAAGAGTGTGGAGCTTGAGGTTTTTCAGGAACACTTACGGAAGACTGAAATCTATTGTATGTAGTTTGGAACAAAAATATCAAGAACTTTTATTCTGACATAGCTGTTTCCTAGTGTTGGTACATATCTTACTGATACTCATTGATGAAATTCGACCATTAGTTGGGAATTTGGGGAGAGTAAAGATTTTCAAATGAGTTATACACAAAGCTCAGTATATTCACTTGAAAGAGTTCATCTTTCTTAGATTATGACTTTCAAACATTTTTGGCAAAAAAAAAAAAATCCTTTTTCTTTTTTTATGCCAAGATAATTGTATACACAGTTTTATTTATGTGCTTCCCCGTGTTCCAACATGGCATAATAAAAGGTTAATTTTTCTGTGATGTTTCTTTAGTGTACTAAAGGTTTTGTTTCTCTTCCCACCACAATTCCACTCACCTCCAGAGAAAACTCTGAGATCAACTGCATGTATTGATTTCCCTGAAAGGTTTTATGGTATCACAAGTGTCACTAGAGATTCAACTAACAATGTGAAGTGAGTTCCTTCCTAAAGATCATGATGAGACTACAACTAAGCCATTTGCTGACTTGAGGATGGAGAGATTTTGAAGAGATGAATGTTACCAATGGATGCAGTTTCTGGGAACTATTATTGCTAGTGGCTGCTGTCACTTTTGAAGTAGCTATTAGGAACTACTGATACCTGGAGTTACTCAAAGTCATCATTAACTATCCACAGGACAGAGTGAGTAAAAAAGCAACCACAGGGATATGCTTTGCCAGGTATGTGACTGCTAGTGTAAGGGCAGCTAATAAAGAGCATGCTTCTCTCTCATCTATCACTCATGGCAGGTGCTTCTAAATTTTAAACCACCTTTTCCTGTTGAGTACTGATAGAATCTCAATGAGAGTCACTAAAAATCAGCTGGGAATAACATCAAAGATGAACACTTTTCCATTACAGGTCTAAGGTTAATAAAGAGTGTACCAGTAACTAAACTATTGTCTTTCTGCCTCAAACACACTTTCTACATTTCTTTGTGATGCTGGAACTGGAATTCCAGAAACCACATTTTTGTTCACTTAAATTATTGCCCCATCTACTGAGGGATGATAAGGCAGAAAGCAACAAAATGAAACTCTGTTTCTTATTTGTTTTCTATTCCTATCTATGGCATTCAAACTAACAATGTTTGTGATAGCTTCAGGTTTCTTACAGCAGCAATGTTTAATCTAATTAACGTCTGTTCCAATATTAATAGAAACAGTTGTATCACATCTGAATTACCAGTTCCAGCATATCACAAATGCCTGGGTTCTGATTTGGCAACAAATGTAAAACATTTGGAGTCACTGGAGATTCGGTTACTAAAACAGTCTAGAGGTTGTGGAGAGTATGGCCCCATGCATATCTAGGTGCCCTATCATGTTTGGAAATGCCCAGATGCATATGCCTCATAGAAGCTGAAACAAAACCCAAACTGCCGGAACAACCCAGGATCAAAATCTGGCTAATCATTGCTTGAAAGACTGTCCACCAATCAGAACTTCACTGACTGAAAATCTCATTTGCATATAAGAGACTTGAGTGAGGACTAGTTTATCCTTTCTTCATGTAAGTGCTTCTAACTTGTTGCAAGTTGGACCACCTCAAGAGTTTCATGAGCCTGTGTTCCTGTGTTTCATTCTTAATATGCCCCCCAATAAGCTTGTATATTTTGCTTCAAACAGCTCTTACTCATTCTGGGAAGACATCAGTTGGAATTGTTGGCAGGATCCAGAGCCACCTGCCTTGGCACTCTGGCACTATTGCCCACCCAAATGGCAGATGCTTCCATGGAAATTCACAGTGCACAGTTATCTCTCTGGTGATGAATAATTGTTCCTGGACTCCAACCTTCCACTCTTCAAAGAGTCTATTGTAGACCTTTATTTTGGTGTTCTCAAGTGTTGACTATGTGTTCCTTCCATTATATGGGGAGAACTTCATCTCTCTTAAATTGGTAGGAAACTCAGGTTTTTATGCTCACTTCCACCATATAATAGAAAATTCATTTATGAGTGTTCTATCCTTCCTCTTTTAGAAGTGACAGGGATTCCATATCCACTATATGCTGGGAGGTTAATAGTCATCTTTGTCCTTTCGGTTCTGGCTTTCATATTATGGTTTGCTGGTAACCTGCTACAACTGACCTTAATCTCCTCTCACCCCACACAAACACCCATGACCTTTATTTTATCTAAGCTAGTTTAAATGGCATCTGAAGTCATGTGGGTGAGTTACTCAATTTTATTGGGTCTCTTTCATGTATATGGGAGGTATACATGTTATTATTGTAATTTTTGGCTTCTATCTTATTAACCTAGCTGATGTTTGTTAGGTTATTTGCCAGCCCAGAACAACCAAGAAGAGTAAAGGATGATTTTCTCTGCACTTAGACAATTTATCTAAGCCTGGAGACCTACTAAATGACTGGATAGTGCAGTTTACTGAAATGTCTGCAGAGGACAGATCTATTAACAAAGTCAGCAAGCAAAGTGAAGAGCTTTGCCAAATCAGACTCCTGACCTCACTGTAAATCTATTGGAGACCAAGTGGTAAGAGATATTTATCTCTCTAAATTTAAGATTGGTACCATTAAAATAGGGAGGCCGGGTGGGAGAGAGACACTCAGCGGTGGGGGTGGGGGGGGAGGGGAGGATAAGGGCACAAAATGGAAGAGAAGAGAATACAGGGGACCATGGAGATGGATCATGGGTGAATTGGTGGTGGGTTGCTCAAGGGGAATACAAAATGTAAAAGACATAAATAACAATAAAAAAATAAATAAAAAAATGTTTAGAGGAAAATCACAATATTATCCTCAAAATAAGAAAAGAGAAAAATTATCAAGCATCAGTTAAGGTACATTGAGAATCTTAAAAAATCAAACTAATTCCAGGATAAGAAAAACAAATAATATTAACAAAAATCAATGACTTGAGAACCCTTCTTCAGAAAATATATACAAAATTCCAATCAATAATCCTATTAATACACCAATTAAATACAATCATAAACTCCTCAAATGAGAAAAGGCTTTGACAACATTCAATATCCCTGTATGATAAAAGCCCCCATCAAGCTTGGAGTAGAAATGAACCTATTCAAATTGAAGAAAGGCATCTATAAAATAAAAAATTTGAAAATAAAAACACACACACACAAAAAAAAAATGTTGGGAAAACCAGCTTCTGGGTATTGTGCAACTGTTCTGGTTTAAGGACTTGCTTCCTTAATTTTGGTTTATCCTTCAAGTTTTTGTTTCTCCCAGAAACTTGATTCTCACTCTGAAAGGATATCTACTGTCCCTGTCTTTTCTTTCTGGCTCCTTCTGGAGACTATCTTTAATCCTCTTTGTGTATTTTATTTTCAGTAATGCAGGACCTTTCTTTCTTTTCTGAGAAGTGAGATTTGGCCATGTTTAAATGTGTTATGAGATGTTTCATAATATGCTGTTAAAAATTTGCAGTATTCAAGTTAAGGTAAAGTTACTTCTGTATTGAGACTCTGTCTTCTATTGTTTTATAGGAATGTGCACTAAAGTAAGTTATAATTTTCTCAGCTATTCCTTTGTAAAATAGTGAATAGCATATGAATGTATAGCAAAAAAAAAAAAAGGAAATTGAGAGATCTCTATATATTCCTTCTAAGTTTGCATACTCATACTCCTGTGTTTATTGTTCTACTTCTGGTTGTATAGCTAAAACTAATTTATATAGAATTTATTTATATCTGAGATATATATATATGATGTGTGCATATGTATTTGGCTTATGAACGGTACACCATATAAATAGCTACATAAATTATTTCTAAACTCAGAAATATAATAGGAATCAACCCAACTTTTTTTTCAAAATAATGTCATTGCAGATAAATTTTGGTTCAAGAGAACTAGTTTGAAAATAATAATAATTTCTTTTGAAACATGCATGTATTTAGAGTTGAAAATTCTAATTGGAGTAGTTCTTTTATTTTATCTCTATTTATTATCAAGCATTAGTTCAAATTATCTGACAAGAAAAATGACTGACTTGGTCTCATGAGGTTGTGCGGTTAATATCAAAGATAATAGAACCAAGATAGAATCATTTGTGTTGATATCATATCAACGTCAGCCTGAGGTTTTCTGGTCATGTAAACTTGCTTCTGAAGTAAAGTGTTAAATAAATGAATAGGAAACTCTAGCTAGAAATAGTTTTCTTGGCCTTGGTAACTTGAATCTTAACAGCTAACTAAGTTCTATTAAATAATGGTAATTCATTGAATATCTAAAATAGTCTATGAAATATTAATTGCCAAACTTTTTACTTTTGGTTTCTGTTACAGACTAAAGAATTTTGTCTCTGCTCATGAAATGGAAAAATTAACATTTTCAAAATGGTCATCCTATCCAAAACAGTATACAGATTAAATGCAATCCCAAAAAAAATCAATGGCATTTTCAAAGAGTTGGCGCAAACAGTACTGAAATTCATATGAAATAAAAAAAGACTCTGAATAAAAAATGCAATCTTGACAAAGAAGACAGAGAATGGGGCTATCAGACCTCAAGTTATATTATAAAGCCATAATAATTAACCCTTTGCACTCAAGGCTTTTTTCGCGTGGGCAAACCAGCCACTTGAGATGATTTCAGCTATATTAGGGAAGCATTTTACAGGTACTTTGCAATCATGTTATACTCAAACAAGCATATACAAATAATAAAATTTCACCTATTTATTTATTTTCAAATTGAACACAATAAAATCTGTTAAATATTACACTCTATAATTAGTTTTTGTGTGATATTTAGTCAAACAATCCCCAAGATGCAGCCTCGGTTTGTCAGGACACATATCACAATACTAAGCTGAGATTAACTAATCTAAGCTAAGAATTGGCTAAGAATGCAGGCCGAGCCTGGTCCATGAAAGTAACTGCGATAAGAATATCTCATCACACATCAGAAATAAACATATTGACTTCCAAACTGCTCGGGCGCCCTAGCTGTGCCACTTGAGTGGACGCATTAAACCGCCAGGGGCCATGGCAGTGCCGCTCTAGTGGACGCATTAAACCGCAGGGCGCCGTAGCGGCACCACTTGAGTGCAAAGGGTTAAACAGCCTAGTACTGGAGAAAAAAACAAACCAACCAAAAAAAAAAAAAAACCAGAAACACAAACCAACAGAATAGAATTGAAAGCCAAAAAATGAACTCACTCATATATGAACAATTAATCTATGACAAAGGAGCCAAAGACATACATAGGAACAAGGATACCCTCTGTGAAAAACAGTGCTTGGAAAACTGGACAACTACATGCAGAAGCATGAAACTTTTCATTTCTCACATCACAAATCATCTCAAAATGTATGAAGGACTTGATTGTAAAATCTGACATCATAAAATGCATAGAAGAAAACATAGGGAAATATTTTATAACATGAGCTTCACTGGTGCCTTTAGGAATTCATCCCCAAAGGCAAGGAAAATGAAAGAGAATATAAACTGGGACTACATCAAATTAAAAATTGTGCAGCAAAATAAACCATAACTAAAATGAGAATACACCCTGCTGAATGAGAGAAAAGGACCAATATCAAAGCTATACAAAGAACTCATAAAATTCTACAAAAAATAAAATAAAATAACCCAATTAAAAAGTGGGCCAAAAAACAGGCACCCCTCAAAAGAAGACATTAAAATAGGCAGCAAGCACATGATAAAAATGTTCACATTCACTTATTATTAGAGAAATGCAAGTCAAGACCACAGTAGGACACAATCTCACCTCTATGAGAATGCCCATATCCAAAAGACCAGAAACAATAAGTGCTGGTGAGGATGTGGAGAAAGGGAATGCTCCTACAGTATTGTTGGGAATGCAAACTAGCCCAGTCCCATGGAAAGAAGTATGGAGGTGTATGCAAGCATTTTGCATGGGTCTGCCATTTGAACCAGTAATTCTTGCCCTACACAACTACCAAAAAAAATTCAAAAACACTAATTTGAAAGGAAACTTGCATTCCCATGATTATTGCAGCGCTAGTTACTATAGCTAAACTATGGAAACAATCTAAGTGACCCAGAACACATGAGTGGATCAAGAAGATGTGGAATAAATATAGAATGGAATGCTAATCAGCAGTCTGCAGTTTTTCTCCTAAACTCCCCCAAATCTATACTATCTACAATATCCATTAATTTCCTCAATCTTAGTTTTCCAGATGATTCCTGGATTTTTATTATTGTTTGGTTGTTGTTATAGCAATACTATTATTTGTAGAGGTTTTCTGATGTGTCCACAGTAAGTATATTAAACTTTTATATTAATAGATTGTCTAATTTTAATCTTCACAACAATGTTACATGTTGAGTCTTATTATTATCCATTTTTTTAAAGATTTATTTTATTTTTGCATACAAGTTGGGGTGCAGGCCAGAGATGCGGGGTGTTGAGAGGTTCACCAGAGACCAGAATGGGGAACAGAACAGGCAGATCAACTGAAATACACTGCTGAAGGGAGCAGTGGGAAAAGCAGAGGAGGTCTGCCGCGCCATATGGGAATCTCCTGGGCTGGCATCAGACTTGTTCCGCGGCTGCCAACAGCTCCACAGCAGTACACTTAAACCGCTGTGCCATCAGGGAGGCCCTATTATCCATATTTTAAAGATAAGGAGCAATAAAGCAAAAATAGATTTGACTTACCAGTGGCAAAACATAAGCAATAGGAAACCAACTTTAGAAATGTGAAAAAGTGAAGACTTCACTATTCAGATATCTGTAAACTCTTCTGTCATCACAGAATCAACCTTATGGTAAAAATGACTACTGGTTAAGGCTAGAATAGTAGTAAATTTACATTATCTTTCCTATTGAATGGACAGATACATATTTATTTTAAAAAATACACAGATTAAACATTCCAAGAAGTCTAGAAAGAAACCAGATGCTTAATGTAAAATAGAACTACAGGTCAATAGTTAAATGAAGATCCCTCTAAAACATGAAAATATCATATGATCCAGAAATACCACTTCTAGGTATTGATCAAAAGAGTAAGAAAGCACTAATATAAAAGACTTATGCAATCCTATGTTCACATAGCCACAATAGGCAAATCATGGAACCAAGTTGAATCCCTATGGACAAAAGACTTGATAAAGAAATTGAGGACTATATACTCAAAGGAATACTACTCAGATATTTAAAAAGATGCAATAGTGTCTTTGGGAAATAATGTGCAACTGTTGAGGTGATTATGATAAATTAAATAAGTCAAAAAATGAAAGACAACTATCAGATTGTTTTACTCATTTGTGGAATATGAATAACAAAGGAAAAAATGGCAAACCACAATAATTATAGAGACTGTAAGAAATATGGGTTACCAGAGGAAATGGTAAAAGTGGAGGGATAGTGGGAGGAAGGTGGTAGGGTATTGGGCACTGAAGCTTTGGTGGAAATAAGTTAATCATAGATACACATGGAGGTATACAGATGTATTCCTTAAATTAAAAAAATGTTATGCAAATGATGGGCAAATTAATAAAATTTGAAAAGAATAAAAAGGATGAAATAAAATGCAAGAGTACAAAATGGGATGTATAACTAATTTACATAAAAAAGAGATGTGTTCTCAATTACTGCAAAGAATTTGGCCCAAATTTTCCTTTTTTTTTTTTTTTGATTTATTTATTTATACATATAAGCCGGGGAACAGGCCAGAGGTGTGGGGCGGCGAGAGGGTTTACCAGAGACAGAGTGGGGAGCAGAACAGGCAGATCAGAAACACACTGCTGAGGGGAGTAGCGGGCGAGGCAGGAGAGGTCTGCCGCACCATGTGGGATTCTCCCCGGCTGGGCGTTGAACTCGCATCGCAAGCTGCCGACAGCTCCACAGCGCAGCGCTCAACCGCTGCACCAGCAGGGAGGCCCAAGATTTTTAATTTTTAAAGTCCACATTATTTTTTTTTTTTAAGATTTATTTTTTACATACAAGCTGGGGTACAGGCCAGAGGTGTGGGGCAGTGAGAAGGTTCACCAGAAACAGAGTGGGGAGCAGAACAGGCAGATCGACAGAAATACACTTCTGAGGGGAACAGCAGGCAAGGCAGGAGAGGTCTACCCCACCATGCCGGATTCTCCCCAGCCAGGCATTGAACTTGTGCCACAGTAGCGCAGCTTCACAGTGCTGCGCTAACCCACTGAGCCACCAGGGAGGCCCTAAAGTTCACATTATTAGAGTCTATGATCACTGATACAACACAGGGTTACTCTTTCTTGTTTATTTTTTTATACATTTGGAATAAGAGTATTGTGTATATAATAAATACAATTTATCTTCCTTATTTTGATAAGACATATTACGTATCAAACTGAGAAAATCACATCATCAAAGATCAAAACAAAATACTGATATTCGACACGCCCCCAAAACATGGCGGCGAACAGATGCTAGGATCAGGCTCTCCTGCAAAAAATCGATTCTTGGAGAAAAATATCCCTAACTTTGAGAGCTGTCTCAACGAGAACCGGATACCCTACGCAATACAATCGACCCTGGGGGTGCTTTGGACTTATAAATAAACTGAAGAGTCGGAGTAAAGAGAAGAGAGGGGAC